>AWOL01S0062874.1:23391-46606 GCA_000715115.1 Nicotiana otophora
AAGATGTGGAGGTCGAGTATTAGGGTTGTAGGTTAGGAGGTAGTTGAGTCGTGCCTTACTTCGTACCATTGTGGGACTAGCCATATAGGGTTTTTGTTTAAGATAGCTAGTTGCAATGTTGTGTCTTACTATTTCGCTTTTTAGTGCAGGTCATATTTACTAGTTATCGCTTTTGCTTTGCATCTTTCTTCTAGATTTCATGGTGTTCCTATTTTTCTTATGATTGTTGTGGTGATACTAATATTGTCTCCCTTTGCTTTGCATCTTTCTTCTGGATTTCATGGTGTTCCTATTTTTCCTATGATTTCTGTTGTGATACTAATATTGTCTCCTTTTTGTCCTTGTCTTTTTATTTTTTTGAGCCGAGGGTCTTTCGAAAACAGTCTCTCCAATCCTTCGGGGTAGGGGTAAGGTCTGCGTACACACTACCCTCCCCATACCTCATTAATGTGATTTTACTGGGTTGTTGTTGTTGTTGTTGTATGTAATCAGCTTACCTAGTCTTAGAGACTAGGTGCCATCACGATACCTAAGGCGGGATTTTGGGTCGTGACATGATCCTGATGGCACGGATGTATATGTGTGTGTAAATATATCAATGCTAAAGTCTCTTCCATAGTTAGAAGTGTATATTTTAAATCCTGCACTATCACTTGGAGGCCTTGTTGGCCCAAATTCTTTAATAAAAAAGGTCTAAGCATGGCTGTCGGTTCGCACGGGCCTTCGAGTGTCGTGTGCCGGTCACACCTCCCAAGGTTGGGGTGTGACATGAGTTAGATACCGTCACGACTAGGTGAATTTTGAGTCGTAACAATATTTTTGGAA
This sequence comes from Nicotiana otophora, assembly GCA_000715115.1. Lineage (NCBI taxonomy): Eukaryota > Viridiplantae > Streptophyta > Magnoliopsida > Solanales > Solanaceae > Nicotiana > Nicotiana otophora. The sequence continues at coordinate 24,217 of AWOL01S0062874.1, forward strand.
AAAAAACTAATGCAAAAGAAGCCTGTCAGTTCTCTAATTCACAGCTTACAATTGAAGAGAAACAACTTTTTTTTTCGTTTTTGAACAGGGAGATTTCCTTTATATTTTTCCAAATGACATGATCATATATCAGGGGAAAATATCCACTGCTAAAGTACCAATTAAGCTTTGATTTTACTTCATTTCCAGCAATCACTTGGGGGATGAAAACAAGCCATTGTTTCTACATCTTGAAAGTCAGAAGAGACGCAACATAGTGCACTGAGAATTTTAAATAATAATAATAACGTCGCACATCCATTTTGATCTTCCTATAAGAAATAGCTAAAATATTTTCACTTTTAAATACCTAAACTGTCCTCTCGCGCTGCAACAAAGAGCAGCATATATTACACCACTACTGCATCCTCTCTTTAAACATTTGCAGGCAGCTGCACCATACTCCTCACCCTTGTTGTGTCCGGTACAAACGTTTAAATTGCTTCACAATATTTTACAGGCTGCAACAGAGAATATAAACAAATGAGTCAACAGAAATATGAAACATGGAAAATCAAATAGAACGGGAGAATATTGTTGGATTTTGCATCTGTTACTGCTACTGTTTTCTAGAATAATTAGTTGTTTAGTTTTAGGAGGAGTCTGCTAGAAGATTTAGAATTTTAATTATAGTAAGAGTTTAGTAATTTAGTTGTAGGAGGAGTCTACTATTTTATTTATTTGGCTATTTAAGGTCCTATGATTAATAAAATTTTAGAGACAATTTTTCAATCATATTTTCAATTCTTCTTGCTGCTTGCATATTTTTTCTAAAATCCATAACAGTGGTATCAGAGCCTCCATTGATCTTGACGGATCTCTGAATTCGCTGAAAAACAACCAATTTCAACCACTTTTAAACCATACGCATTTTTACCCATACCGATTTGTAACCAAATTTTTAACAATGGCAAACAACGATCTCTCTTTGAATACTCTACAAACTTTCCCTAGTGAAAACTATCAGATTTGGTCAATGAAGATGAAATCTTATCTTGAAACTTATGATCTATGGGAAGTTGTAATGGAAGACAAACTTATACAACCACTTCCTGCAAATCCTATCCTTGCCCAAATCAAAGCTCATTGAGATGAGAAAACCCAAAAATACAAAGCCAAAACTATAATTCAAAATTCAGTTGCAGATTCAATCTTCTCTAAAATCATTGCATGTGAGACAGCAAAAGAGGCTGGGAAACACTCAAAGAGGAGTATCAAGGAAGTGAACGAGGCAGACAAAATCAGATTTTAAATTTGAAAAAAGATTTTGAATCTCTTAGAATGCAAGATGATGAGACCATCGCTAAGTATTCTGACCGAATTTCTTTAATTGTCAATAAAATCAGGTTACTTGGCGAGGATTTCAAAGATGACATGATAGTTGAAAAAATTCTTGTGACAATTCCCGAGAGATTTGAATCAAAAATTTCCTCTCTGGAAGAGTCTAAAGATCTCTCTACCATCTCTGTTGCAGAATTAATAAGTGTTCTTCAAGCACAAGAGCAAAGAAGCGCCTTCAGACAAGACAAAGTTACTGAGGGTATTTTTTATGCGAAACACCAAAAAGAAAAAGTCGATTATCCTTATTGCAAAAAGAAAGCACATTTAGAAAAATTTTGTTGGTGGAGACCTGATGCATTATGTGGAAATTGCAAATAAAAAGGTCATATTACAAAAGTGTGCAAGTTCAAAGATGCTCATGCACAAGCACTAATAGCAGAAGAAGGAATTGAGGATGACCTTCTTTAGACTGCAGCAACAAAAGCAAGGATGAGTATTGAATTTTGCATCTGTTACTGCTACTGTTTTCTAGAATAATTAGTTGTTTAGTTTTAGGAGGAGTCTACTAGAAGATTCAGAATTTTAATTATAGTAAAAGTTTAGTAATTTAGTTGTAGGAGGAGTCTACTACTTTATTTATTTGGCTATTTAAGGCCCTATGATTAATAAAATTTTAGAAACAATTTTTCAATCCTATTTTCAACCTTCTTGCTGCTTGCATATTTTTTCTAAAATCCATAACAAATACATCTTGCACCATATAGCATTTCAATGTCACACATGAATCATTCTGGGGAAGCATAGAGGATATAAATAGACGAGTCGACAGAGATATGAAACATGAGATATCACATAGAACTGGACAATACATCTTGCACCACATTGTATCTCAACCTCCCACATAAATCATTCTTGAGAAGCAACAACTACTTGTCGAGGGAACAAAACAAACAGGAAGTACGACTCCTGAGTTTCTACCCTATTTCGAAAAAGGAAAAGAGCACTCTAATACAGCTAGAATGAATGGATTTGGTGAAGCAAACAAAGCTGACTTCTCTGTCATACTATTTCCTTAAACCACCGAAGAATGAGTTGTAATGGTCCCCTCACAAATTTAAACAGAAAACTTTAAATCTTAACCAAATAGATAATTGGTAACATCTATATCCAATCATTGCACGGTTTCAGAAGCTGATTGAACTTAATGTACTGACCACACAGCTTGTCGATGAGAAGCTTATAATTACGTTGTCTCCTCAAGTAGGTAGAATGCACATGCTGAGAATTAGCGACTAAAGGTGTCAAGTAACTGTTTGTAAAACCTCCCCCTACTTTAAGGATTCACAAAACAAGTTCCTTGTTCACCCTTGCCCCTGGTCTCATTGGTGACATGCACCATCATCATCATCATCATAAACTATAACTCTATGATGCAAAATAACTTATTATTTACCTTAAATACATTATAAACAATGATTCATTCTCAAAGGGCAAAATTCTGTTACATATTGGGTGAGAATTCGTAGCAATATACTATTTGTTTTCCTGATATATCAAACTTTAGCAAAGTGAAAAACACTCTTCCTACTCTTGTCAGTTGATCTTCTTGTGAGTATTTGCATCATACTTTCCACTCACTCTGCTACTGAAATAATTAAGAAAAATGGAGGCCAAGTTAACCAAAAAAACATAAAACCAGGTAATCTTATATGCTAATAAGAACCCCATGCAGATAGGCCAACCAGTCTCTAAAATATTGGAAAGCCCAAAGAAAATAATTGGCAACTACTAATTGATCCTTAAATTTTGGAAAGTAAGCAAATTAATGAGGTGATTTGGTTTTTGACATATTAAACCAATTTGCATAAGATATGTAGCAGGCAGTAAGGTAAGGCACCTTAGAGAGAATGAAATCATATTCACAAATGTCAAGTACAAAGAGAACAGATGAGGAAAACTCTGTTATATCCAAATTATGAGTTCTTAGAAAAACGAACATCAGAGCAACCAGAAAACATAGTTACTTCGCCTTCCAGTTTTCATTCACTCAAGAAATAATTATTAGTTAGTTAAGTAATCCACCATCTCATATAGTTGTCATTTTGATTCAATTAGTTGGTGTAAGTGAGTATATAATCATCAAACTTCTAAATTAAATAAATAAACAGTGTAAAGTTGTATGAACTGATATCTAGAAAATAATCTAAATAACCTGATAAATCATTAAACAACTACAGTTATAATAGTTTAATGTAACTTACTAACTTAAATTAGAGGTGCTTTAGTTACGGGTTCATGTGAACTAGATAACTTTTGGCTCAAACCTGGTATATGTGTTAAAATTCACTAAATAAATACTAGTAATGAATTTCGACCCAGCCGTAAATAAAATAGGTTGGGTAGAATTCCAAACTCAAAGCCGTAATATTCAAATCCCGGATATTTTAGAACTAGTGACAACACCACAATGAAATCTAACAAAGATATGAAAATAGATCAAAAGGAAGGCCGTAACAATCATGCGCCAGTAAATGGGAAAACAAGCGGAAGACATACAAAAGAAATAAGAGCAAGAAGGGAGTCGATCTCCAAGTTCAAAACAGCTAAACAAACATCATAAGAATTCTTAAAACAATCCTTACGTTGAACATCTTTTCTTGGCGGTTGAGAGGAAGGCGGCATAGGCATAGGGCAGAAAATGGCACGTCCAATCATTGACAAAGTAGAAACAATCCCAGCAAGATACAAAACCATCACCAACCCAAGAATCCATGGCATCATGAAAAACCCAATAAAGAACGTCACAGATCCACAGAGCATCAAAGCCATAGAAATACCCAGAAGCAGGGATGCGAAACCCGCCGGACTAATCTGCTGCATCGGCGCCATCGCCGGCGCCGGAAACTGGTCGGGAAACTCGAACGGCGCCGTCGTTGGAGATCGGAGAATGTTAAGAATCATTGTGGAAAGATCGTACAGAAGCTTAGATTGTTGATCCTGTTGCCTTCTCATCATGTTGCTGCTAAAGTTTCTGTCTTTTTTTCTTCTTTTTTTTTGCCAAAAAGAAGATTAAGAGAAACAAAATAAAAAATATCTTAGAAGGGAAAAAAGGGGGATAATGCAGAAAACGAGGCAAGTGGATAAAATTTCTGAAAGAAGGATGATTTTAATTGATATATATATCCATTCAAAACTTTATGAGAGAGGTTTTGACTGACCAAAAAAGTGAAGACGCGGCGGTGCTGATCCGATCACTAATGATTGATCACATACCCGCCTACCCTTACACCTTATGTATTAAAAGAAAAACCACTTGAACGACGTGTATTTAATCTTATTTTTGACATAAAAAAATACCAAAAAGAGTTAATAATTTTTAATATACATACATATTGGAAAACTATTTGATTTAGTAATAAATTACAAATTAAAATATACCAAAAGAGCCACCATTATCGCCTAACCTTAAAAAACCTTTGATGAATAAAATCAAAAGACATACCCTCCAATTAACTCAATCTCTATGCATGTAGCAATCATACAATCAAATAAACTTTGGTACATCTCTCTTTTGAAACTTTAATGGCTTCTGCGGATGATGCCGGAACCAGCATTCTTTAATCAACTTTATCTTCTCGGCCTTCAATTATAGCAATACTAAATTGGCTCAGCATAATTGTCTTCTCAAAGTTGATTGCTCTTTTTTGTAATATTCAACCCTTGCTTTTTTTATTTAATTGTAAATCTCATGCACAAAATCTTCATCTTCATCATGTACAACTATATAAGTAATAATTATAAATTATTATGTGTTAGAGTTCAAATCTGATTGGTGATTATGAAATGTTAAATTACATAATGAATCCTTCTTTATATAGTGAATGAATTAGGAAATTAAATAATATAAAAGCTAAAATTATTAATGTTCGTAGCTCGATAACATTAAATTGACTTATACCTATGATATGAATTTGTCTTGACGTCTTTCTGTGATTGAATGATTGTCTTTATTGTAAATCCAGATAGATAATTATAAAAATTAATAATAACAACATTTAAAGAATTATAGATAATAATGAAGGCGAAAATATAAATCAAAATTTTAATGCGATATATCAGCACATATTGCTTTCATATGAAGAAAAACACTAAAATTATTATTTAAATTGATACACTAACGACAATACTTGTCTCAACAAATACAACTTCAAAAATCAAATTAGTTCATGGTTTATTTCACTGTAAAAGTGCATTAATCTTTTCCAACTTTATTTTTTTTATTAGTTATTGGACATTGATCTTCATTCTTTTTTTTCCTCTTTTTTTTTTTTTTTTCGCAAGTTCGTGGTTTATTTTTTTTATTAGTTATCTCTTGAGAAATTAAACTCCTTAGATTTTCACTTATCTTATCAATCGTGATAAGGAAAGTTATTTTTTAATCTTTATTTAACACGAACTTGCGATAGTACTTAGATTCTTCCAATCGCATCATTTGAAAAATCATATATTAGAAGTTAATTTATGTTTAAAAATTTTTTATTCAACTTTTGATTAAAATAATTTCAAACTATTAATAACTAAAAATTTAAATAAATAATTTTTTGACCTTCTTAGAGTTTAAGTGAATGTACTCTTCAATATTACAACTTAAAAATGTATAATACAGATTTACCATTCTCCATCATAAACTTCAAACCTTAAATAATATTTAGAACATGTAGATAAATAAATTTATAACTCTTTTTTTCATGAAATAAATAAAACCCTTTTTTATTGCATCTTACCTTCAATATTTTCTATGTTATAATTGCGACTTTGAAAATCTGATTATCTCGCACCACTACCGCCTTGATTATGAAAAATGTTCATGAAAGCCCCTTTATTCTTTTAGAATATTGTATTTATGTCTCTGCAAGTAACTTCTCCGGTGATGCTTCTCCAAACAATTAAGGCCATCTAGATTCTAGAACTCAAATTTGTATACATCTATTGAATATATGAACACCAAAATCAAGTCTTCCACCAGAAAGGACAAATGTATTCCATCACCTTGAACGTGACTTCAATATGTTACGAATATCAAGAACTTCCTCTATCTCATAATTTTTGATGTGCATATAGTTTTGACAGTCAATTTTGGCAATGTTCAATATTATATCATACATCGATTAATTTGCTTTTTCTGAACAAAATTTATGTTCTTAACAAAATACTCGAAGAATAATGTATGTTAATTGTTCCATATAAAAATTCGTGTAACTCTATCCTCACAAGGCTTGTGAGGATAAGGTTTGCGTACACATTATCTTCCCTATACCCCACTGTGTGGGATAATACTGAGTATGTTGTTGTTGTTAATTTATTTAGGTAAAAGTACAACACATGAGACGGAGGAAATATTTGTTGAAGTAGGTGACTTTTCGGAATGAAATTTTGTCAGAACACGAATTGAGATGAAGCGACTAATAATAATTCAATATGTGCGACTAATAACAACTTACGAGTGTTACTGTCTTGATGATGGCATCACGATCATATTCAATCACCATGGCTTCTCTCGAAGAGCATCACATCAATAAAGACAAAATTGGTCCAAACGATGGCTTTTAAAGTTGGGGTCTTGAAGCGTCCGCTCGGCAACTTTGTTGAATAGGTGGCTTCTGTCAATTATATACTAAACTAGTTGTATTAGCCCGGGCTGAGACCAGGCCCAATTGCCAAAATCAATATATTGCAGCTGCCTAAGACAATTCTCTAAATGTTTATAGAATCTTTGTAACACGGATAGAAGAGTATTTAATCTTGTGGATATGTAGAAATCCACTAGTAGTAGTTAAATATGTATATGAAGTATGTTATGGCAATGACAAATCTAAGCATCTGGAAGCAAACGCAAAAACATGGAGTGGAAGGCAGTGGCGAAGGCAGGATTACTGTCGAGGGGGTTCAAAAAAATGAAAAAGATAAAAAGAATGTAGCCGGTGGAAATAAAACCAATGACCTTACAAATGTTTTGAACTCCCTTGACCACTAAGCTATGCTTTTGGGTTGTGTCAAGGAGATTCAAAACATAATATAAAGAAGTAAAAAAACAGATTTTGCCTTACATATACACTGTAATTTTTCGGCGAAGGGGGTTCGGATGAACACCCTTCCACCCCCTAAATCCGCCCCTGGTGGAAGCTTTTCCAGCAGCGAATATGAAAGATGCAACACATTATATCATAACCAAGGACGTAGAAATTCAATTTCATCAATTGAGTTCCCGTGTCCAATCCCATAGCACCAAGGTCGATGAAATCAATTCGTTTCATAGTATCAGTTTGGAAATTAATTTGACAAATCAGTTCCTCATATTGTATCTTTTAATTGACTGGATCAGCTATATATATATCCCCAGTATACGTTACCAAACTTGCAGTGCACCCTGTAAGTAGCCAAAATAGTAAGTCAAGAGGTATTTCCAAGCTTGATGTTCCTTCTGTTTTCAAGATTGGTAAGCAAAATTGTAGTCCCAAATAAAGACTTGAAGAGCCAAGTCAAGTATTGAAATTGTTGTCTCAGTATTAATTCACCTGAGTTGCCATCAATATCAGAAAGATATTCTTGATCTTCTAACAGCTTCTGTATTTATTTCTTTGGATCTCTACATTTAACATTTAAATGGTTAGGCATAGAGTTTTCAACTAAGCTTTCTATATCTATTTGATATTAAAAATATATTTTGACTTTTACTTATCAATTTTAGCAAATCAAGAGAGTTCATATTTCTTTGTTTTACTCATATCATTAATTACTTATTTCACAAATCAGTTCTCAAGACTTTTCAAAATACTATCATTATTATAGGTACTATGGTAAAATATGCGCCTCATTTATTATTTTTTAAGGGACGTGCAAAGTCCATTGTGGACAAGTAAAAGTGAACGAAGTAAGTACATACTGATTTAATCATCGTACTTGAGACTTCTTTACTCTTTTTAGAAGGGTATTCTATTTTTTTTGTTTTAAAAAGTTATATCAGGTTAGAGATAAAGTAATTGAGTGCGAGGAAAAAATGATAAAACTCCTTACAGTTTACTGCTAAAAGAGTGAGTTCAGTTAACCCATAAATCTCACAACAGAACAATCACTGGTCTTTTGAACACAACTGCCAATTACCTTCAGAGGAGAGGAGGGTTATCAGGAGCCAATGCCTCAGCCACAAATTGCGGTCCAAGCGCTGAACCACGGATTCCAACAGAAAGAATTTGCATAAATCGGCTACCAGAAGGAGTCATGATCTGCAAAATAGATGTTGTAATTGGCATTATGTTGATTAAAAAGCTTAACATAACAACCAATAACCAATTTCAGAAGTGGAAAAATATGCTTTTGGAGGATAAACAGATAATAACTCAGAAAAAGTGCCTTCACAACTCAGAAGTTAGAAACCAACATTACACTTCTAAACTTAAAGATTTCCTAGGCTTATCTCTGAGGAAATTAGTCTACTATTCCTATGGCTTTTATCAACTGGCAACTCATGCCAGCAGCTCAAAGTTTGATCTGAGTAAAAGCCATCTTTGTATCAAGTGGCAACACCACGTGCATACTAAATGTTAATTTGGGCAAATAGAAACACACTCAGAACTACTCTGCATTTAACATTTTAGTGGTAAGGGACAGAGTTTTCAAGTAATTTTATTGGACACAGAAAGAGTAGATACCTGTTTTGTCGACGTTAAATCTTGTATGAACAATAGGTAAATAAACTATTCCTGCATAATAGATGAATCTATAAGCAGTTGAGGTAGACACGATAAGAGAAATAAACTTAACTTATCATAATAAACGAAGCAGTTATTCTAATCTTCTATTGCAGTGATGATTTAATTATTTTTCAAATCAACATGTATAGAGCAATTGAAGCTAATACTGAGCTTATGTAACATGTCTCCAAGTAGCAGCAGAAAAATCGTGCAACTACACAAAAAATTATCATAAGAGTAATTACCTGAAGCATGTTGGCATCAGCACCTATAGGTGCATGTTTGTTTACCCGAAAAATCGAATAACGTTGAATTTGTATATGGTTCTAAGGATAAGTAGATTTCTTTGACTTGAAGATAACAATACACGTATTTATTATGCAAAATAGAAAATGATGAACAAAGGTACTTAGTGAGCTTAGAAAAGATAAACACAATGAATTCTTAATCTGCCAGAGAAGATGCCTTCTATTACAATCTATCTTGCCTTTTATAGCCAAGGATCACTATTTTATCTATAACAACATAATAAAATAATATAACTAGTGGAGGACCCATGATGGTGTGTCTCCTCCTTAATTCCCGCCAAGATTCTCTCCTTTGGTGCGGTTGTAACAGCTTTTGTCTATGAGCTCGATACTGACTCGCAATGAGTTGTATGGATTAATTCATTTGTAAATTTTCAATTGATTATATTATAAAATTGGCAATTTTCTTTAGATTAGAAAGTGGAGCAGTACAAAATTGGTTCGTGAAAGTAACTTGATGAAGTGTTTGGTGGCTCTAATGTATTATTTACACATATTTGGACACAAAGATTGTAGTAGGCGAGTAGCCTAGTTAGGCATATCTTAATTTATAAGAATGGAGTACGTTTTTCGTGGAGTAATTAACCAAACAAAAGACACACTTGGAAGCTAAAAAGCTAATTAGGCAAAGCTATGACTTCGACGTATTAAGTCATAAACCCTCTCAATTAAATAACGTTCGATCAAATGAAGGGAAATAAGAGGGATGATGTGATAGATAAACTGGGACACTGATTAGGCAAAGCTATGACTTGGACGTTATTAAGTCATAAACCCTTCTCAATCAAATATTCTTTAATCAAGTGAAGAAAAATAAGAGATCTATGACGCCACATACTTGGAAGCTAAGCATCTAATTAGGCAAGCGATGATTTGGACGTCGTTAAGTCATTAACCCTCTCGAGTAAAATCTGTTGGAAAAATACGCGATATAACAAACATATATACTGTATTTACCATTCGTAGCTATACTTTCTGTTTACCCGAAAAATGGATAGAGTTGAATTTGTACGTAGTTCTAAGGGTATGTGGTATAACTTGATACAAATCATAAGAGTAAATAGAAATATCGAATATTGACTGTAAAGAATGAAAAATAAGCAAAGTTGAAAAGAGGATGATTTATGGATTAAGCAAGATGAATCAATCTATGAAGCTAAAAAAGGACAATTCTTCAGTATGGGAGTGTATGATATCTAAGTTACAATGTATGCAAAACTTGATTCTTTTACAGAAATATAATCATCCCTTTTATAGTGGGGGATCCTACTTTAGATATAATTAAAAATACATAGTGGGGAACCCACGATAAATCAGACTTTCCCTAATTTCTGTCGGAATTCTCTCCCTTAGTGCGGCTGCAACGATTCTTGTCTATGAGCTCGATCTTGATCGGACTCAGCATTGGTCGGTTTCCAGTTTTAGAGCTCAATGCGGGTTTGACGTCGATGCCGACTCGGGGTCCGGTAATGACTTGGGCTCGGTATCGGTTGGCCTTTGGCCCTTAAGCTCGATTCCATCACATCTTATCATAGTTCGATTCAGACCCGAGCTCGATAATGACTTCGAACTTGGTATTTAACCTGTACCTGAAATTTGAAGCTCGTTTGTCCCATTTTCGGATCCCATATCGATATTATGAAGACTTTCTTCGGTCCATTATGATCCCATCTCGATCAGTCGTACGAAAGCCGAAATCAGTTTCGACCGTACAGATAGTCCCCTCGTTTATCGGGAAGGATGTGGCGAGAAACGATATGATTTACCAACAACTCGATTGGATATGCATTGACGTTTGCATCGAGCCCGACCATGACGTACGTGATAGCTGTCCCGTCGATTTAGTTTACCAAGGTATTTAATGCGTGTCAGACGGTGGTCGGCCACCGCTGATATTGAACCGCCATTGCTCAATCTATAAATAGCCCCTCCTTTTACCATTTATCACTTTTACATCTTCAATCTCCAAATTTTCCAAGTTCTTCTTCTGAGTTCATCTGTAAATTTGTGATTTTTTACTGCAAAATCTTTCTTCAAAAATACCAAATCTTTGTTACCTCCTTCTATTTTCGATCTTTAAATCCAAAATGGCAAAAACATCTAAAACCATTCCTCAAAAAGAAAAAGCTTCTTCTTCACAGTCTGCCGCCGACAAAACACCGGTGGAGCCACGGCTTGAGGAGTGCGTTCCTGGGGAGTGTGTTCTTACCTCTAATTTTAAGGTTGACAAAGGCTCGTCGGTTCCCGGCTGATGTGAGCCAGTATCGAGGTATATGTATTCGATAACCGAGGCTTACCTCGAACAGATAAGAAAAGATTGCAATTGGGAGAACAAAGAAGTAGTAATCTCGACTCCTGAAGAAGATATCACCACCCACGTGAAAGGGGTTTTAAGCGTGTATACTTACCCTTTTACGTTAGGTCCTCTCGACCCTGTTATTATTGATTTCTGTTGTCAATACCAAATAATCCTAGGCCAGATCCATCCTTCTTCTTGGAGGATCGTTATTTTGATTCGTTTCTTCTGAACAAAATCGAGGGGATTCCTTTCACCCTCGACCATCTCATTCGATTGTACTTCCCTCGCCTCTTTCGAGGTGGGTTAATAAAACTTCAATGCTGAGCTACCAAGATTCTGTTCTCGAGCATAGATAAGGACAAGGATCGAGGCTGGATGGGCAGGTTCGTTCGAGTGAAGACTTCGGACCTGATTCCGTCTGAAAAGATGTCATTTCCCGAGGAGTGGAACATGAAGCGTAAGTGTAATTCTGTTGTTATCTCCTACTGTTTTGCCCCTTCATTTCTTCCTCATTGATATTCCCCTTTTATGATGCAGCGGTTCCTTGGATGCCCAGTGCAGTTCCTGACCTCAAGAACTGGGTACGGGGTCTAGCTTCGACCTCTACATATGCCGAGCGCTCATGGCGTGATTTGTCAAAGGGCCGATGGGAGGCCAAAAATCATGGTAAACCTCTTTCTCGTATCTTTGGTAATTAGAATGAGATGCTCTCCATATACTTAAATCAATTTTCTTGTATGTAGGCCTGGGCAAAGATGCGATTTTGAGGCCCCCGTCCGTCGAGGAAGAGGCTTCGGCCTCTGTTCCAAAACCGGTGAAGGATAATAAGCGAAAAAAGGCCTCTGCTTCCAAAGATCCAAAACCGAAGACGAGGATGGCTCGTAAGCCGAGGAAGAATACCATCCCTTTGACCATAGAATCAGTTATGCGTCTAAGGGATGAAGACGAAGAAGAAGGAAATGATGGGTCCGTGCTGGTGGCTCGAGTGAAGAAAACCATCGATGCCCCAAAGGCAGCTGAATCGTTGGTGATTTATAAAGCTCCACCTCGGACTGAGGAGATATCGGAGGAAGGTACAGGCAGAGTCCCCGAATCGTTAGAGATCGAGGATGCTTCCCACCGAAGTCAACAAATAGTGGGTATATCAGAAGGGGCCTGTCCTGAAGCTCTCCAAACTTAGGAGAACGCCCCAAGCGAGTCGCTTGGGGAAATAGTAATCGGAGACTCGCCCATTCTCCCTGCCTTTTCCGAAGGGGCGATTCGGGAAGCCCAAGATTTGGGGGCCCTCGAGATAAACCGGTCTCATAAAGGGGAGGATCCCTTCTGTGATTTGTTTACTATAGTCGAGGATGTTGCTGGCCCTAGTGATGTATCGGGCCTTTTCTGTGAAGTGCAGCAAGCTTTGAATAGGGTAAGCTTTAACTCCCTTCATTGATATTACTTTTATGTTTGCTATTCTTCTCTAACTTCTTTTCTTCTTTCTTATGTAGGCCGCAGCGGTTCATCGAGAAGCATGTTCTCGATATCGAGCCGAGCTGCATCGGTACGAGGCCGACCTTCGACGGGTCACGGAGGAGAGGAATTCCCTTAGACTCCTCTTCAGGCAAAGGGAAGAAGAAATCAAAGACCTCCGAGCTGAGTTGGCCAAGGCTCATCAAGACCAGACTGAACTGACTGAGCAGGTAATAATAATCTTAAAAACCCATGGGCTCGATCCTGGAATGGTGGCTAATATTTCGATCTCAGAGCTGCAGCAGAAGCTTGAGGTGATTGGGAAGCTTCGTGAAGAGGTCGATATGATAATGGCAGAGTCCTTTGGATGGAAAAATGGTATGGACCGTCTTGCCGCAAAAAAAGAAACTGCTCGATCCCAATTATCATCAGCCGAAAATCAACTTCAAGGCATGAAGGAGAAGATCTTGGTTCAATCAAGAAAAATAGAGGAGCTTGAGGCTCGGTTGGCCTCCGAACTTGCCAAGGCCAAATATGACGCTGAAAAAGCAAAGGCTAATGTGGATGTATTTGTGGCCGTCTATCGGGCCGATGCTGAAGCTACTCGGGTACAGGCAAGAGAGGCAGCCGAGACTGCTAACACTCGAGCACATTGGGTTGCTGAACTTGCTAAATGTCGATCTCAGAGGGAGACCCTCGAGGAGATCCATGCTCGAGGTTTCGCTCTCGCTGAAGAGTGGGTCCGAGAGCGGGGAGGGGCCCGATGGAGAAGAAAACGCCCCCGGAGAAGTCCAAATTCGACCATTGCCTATGCCTTGTGAAGCTTTTGTTTTATTCATGCCTTATGAAGGTTTTCATAAGGTTTTAGGCAATTTGATCAAATTTGGACCTTGTAGCCTTTATAACCGAGTGAGAGCTTGCTCAAACTAGAAATAAGGTAGCCTGTAGGCTTAGTAGTCGAGTGAGTGATTTCTCGAACTCGAAGTAATATAGCCCGTAGGCTTAGAGATCGAGTGAGTGCTTTGCTCGAACTCGAAGAGAGGTAGCCCGTAGGCTTAACAATCGAGTGAGTGGTTGCTCGAACTCGAAGTAGGGCAGCCCATAGGCTTAATAGTCGAGTGTGTGATTGCTCGAACTTGAAGTAAGGTAGCCCGTAGGCTTTATAGTCGAGTAAGTGCTTTGCTTTGAACTCGAAGTAAGGTAGCCCGTAGGATTTATAGTTGAGTGAGTGCTTTTCTCGAACTCGAAGAAAGGTAGCTCGTAGGCTTTATAGTCGAGTGAGTGATTTGCTCGAACTCGAAGAAAGGTAGCCCATAGGCTTTATAGTCGAGTGAGTGCTTTGCTCGAACTCGTAGTAAGGTAGCCCGTAGGCTTTATGGTCGAGTGAGTGCCTACTCGAACTCGAAGTGATGTAGCCCGTAGGCTAATTAGTTGAGTGAGTGATACAAACTAGAAGTAATATAGCCCGTAGGCTTAATGGTCGAGTGAGTGCCTGATCGAACTTGAAGTGATGTAGCCCGTAGGCTAATTTAGTCGAGTGAGTGATTCAAATTCGAAGTAATGTAGCCCATAGGCTTAGAGATCGAGTAAGTGATTGCTCGAACTCGAAGTAATATAGCCCGTAGGCTTAGAGGTCAAGTGATTGCTTTGCTTGAACTCGAAGAAATATAGCCCGTAGGCTTGATAGTCGAGTGATTGCTCGAACTCGAAAAGAGGTAGCCCATAGGCTTAACAATCGAGTGAGTAATTGCTCGAACTCAAAGTAGGGTAGCTCGTAGGCTTAATAGTCGAGTGAATGATTGCTCGAACTCGAAGTAAGGTAGCCCTTAGGCTTTATAGTCAAGTGAGTGATTTGCTTCGAACTCGAAGTAAGGTAGCCCATAGACTTTATTTAGTCGAGTGAGTGATTCGAACTCGAAGTAATTTAGCCCGTAGGCTTAATGGTTGAGTGAGTGTTTGCTCGAACTCGAAATAGGGTAGCCCTTAAGCTTCGTAGATGATCCCCGAGTGGGAATGGGTTGTGATACATGAGATATGGGCAAAGAAGTTTCTTTTCATGTCATTATACAAGTATTTATATTTTGTACCATGGATAGAGCAATCTACACGAGCATGGTTCGTTTTGACCATTTGGCTCTTACAATATTTCCTATTGGAACCCTGTTGTTATGAAGTAACGTTCTTGCATCAAACTTGATATATTTGAGGGTAATTCCCCCCAGTATTCGAGGTCGATTGTAAAGAGGCCTCGGATACTGTTGAATTGTTCTAAGTTAGCACGATCAATGGTTGCCTCATGAAAAACCTTACCAAAAAATGCATTTGGGATAAAACCGGTCTAAGGGAAAAAGAGTGCAACACATGCTTTCAGACCTAAGGCTTCATGTTGAATGATCCATCCTTGTTCCTGATCGAACTCCTGCAAAGGTTAGTTTCGAAATATAAACGAACATGGGAGGGTCATATCTTAGCAGTAGTATCGTTTTAGGTGCGACACATTCCAATTGCTTGGTAGTTGTTTGCCGTTTATAATATCGAGCTTGTAGGATCCTTTACCGATGTTTTCGAGTACCTGATACGGTCCTTCCCAGTTTGAACCCTGTTTTCCTTCATTTGGATTTCAGGTGCTGAGGGTGACTTTCCTTAGCACTAAGTCCCCAATTTTAAAATGGCGAAGATTGGTTCTCCGATTATAGTATCTTTCGATCCGCTGCTTTTGGGCGGCCAATTGGACGAGAGAAGCTTCTCGTTTTTCATCCAATAATTCTAGGCTAGTATTCATAGCCTCGTGATTTGACTCTTCTGTTGTATATTGAAACCTGGTACTGGGTTCCCCGACTTCGACTGGAATCAAGGCTTCGGAGCCATATACTAAGGAGAACGGGGTTTCCCCCATACTGGATTTTGATGTTGTTTGATATGCCCAAAGAACTTCGAGTAGAATTTCTCTTCATTTTCCCTTAGCGTCGTTTAACTTTTTCTTTAGGTTTTGAATGATAGTCCTGTTCATCGACTCGGCCTGTCCGTTCCTACTTGGGTGATATGGTGTTGATAATACCTTTTTATTTTATGGTCTCCGAGGACTTTTGTCACTTTGCTGCCGATAAATTATTTCCCATTGTCACACACTATTTCGGCGGGTATCCCAAATCGACATACGATATGATACTAGATGAACTCTATAACCTCTTTCTCTCTTACTTTTTCGAATGCCTGTGCTTCAACCCATTTAGAGAAATAGTCAGTCATAAATAAAATGAACTTAGCTTTACCTGGGGCCGAAAGCAGAGGGCCAACGATATCCATTCCCCATTTTATGAATGGCCATTGGGATAGGACTGATTGAAGTTGCTCTCCGGGATGATGGATCATCGGTGCAAACCTTTGACATTTATCACATTTTCGAACAAACTCCTTTGCATATTAGTCCATATCGATCCAATAATATCCTGCTCTGACTAATGAATCGGCACCGGAATGATTTTCATAAGTACCCTCGTGAATATCAAGTAGGATGTAGTCGGTGTCTCCCGGTCCTAAGCATTATGCCAATAGTCCATCGAATGTCCTTTGGTATAATGTTCCATCTGTAGTCAATGTGAATCAAGCAGCTTTGGTTCGTGGGGCCCTCAAATTTTTAGGATCCGATGGGAGCTTTTCGTTCTCCAAGTACTCAATATACTTATTCCTCCAATCCCAGGTTAAGCTTATAGAATTTATCTCGGCATGGCCTTCCTCGATCACGGATCTCGAGAGTTAAACGACAATCCCCGAGCTTATCTCATCTTCCTCGACCGATGATCCCAAATTTGCAAGTGCATCGGCCTCACTGTTTTGTTCTAGAGGTACATGCTGTAAAGTCCATTCTTTGAAATGGTGCAAAGTTACCTGTAGTTTGTCCAAATACCTTTGCATTCTATCCTCTCAAACTTTGTAGGTTTTGTTTACTTGATTTACCACCAGTAAAGAGTCACACTTTGCTTCAATGACTTCTGCTCCCAAGCTTTTAGCTAGCTCGAGACCTGCAATCATGGCCTTATACTCGGCCTCATTGTTAGTCAACCTAGTAGTTTTGAAAGATTGCCTAATAGTGCTACCCGTAGGCGGCTTTAAAATGATGCCTAGCCCGGACCCCTTCACGTTCGAAGCCCCGTCTGTCAAAAGGATCCATACCCCTGATGATGTACCCGATTTCAACAAGAGTTCCTTTTTGACTTCGGGTACGAGGGTTGGCGTGAAATCGGCCACGAAGTCTGCTAAAATTTGAGACTTAATGGCCGTCCGGGGTTGATATTCGATATAGTACCCACTGAGTTTGACGGCCCATTTGGCCCATCGGCCTGATAGTTCGGGCTTGTGCAAAATATTACAAAGTGGGTAAGTGGTTAATACGCATATGGGGTGACATTGAAAGTATGGTCTTAACTTTCTAGAGGCGCTTATCAGTGCAAGTGCCAATTTCTCTAAGTGTGGATATCTAGTTTCTACTTCCCCTAAGGTTCGACTTACATAATAAACGGGAAATTACGTACCTTTCTCTTCTCTAACTAGGACACCACTTACCGCTATTTCTGATACTGCCAAGTACAAGCAAAGTTTCTCGTCTGCCTTTGGAATGTGAAGCAGTGGTGGGCTTGATAGGTATCGCTTCAATTCCTCTAATGCCTGTTGACATTTCGGGGTCCAGTTGAAATCATTCTTCTTTTTGAGTAGAGAGAAAAATCTGTGACTTCGATCTGACGACCTTGAAATGAATCGGCCTAAGGCATCAATCTGTCCGGTTAGCCTCTGCACGACTTTTACACTGTCCACGATGGCGATGTCTTCAATGGCCTTGAATTTATCGGGGTTGATCTCGATCCCTCGATTCGATACCATGAAGCCAAGGAACTTGTCCAAACCGACCCCGAGAGCACATTTCTCGGGGTTGAGCTTCATGTTGTATTTCCTTAAAATCTTGAGTGTTTCCTACAAATGAGCCAAATGGTCCTCTGCGCGCAGGGACTTAACTAGCATGTCATCAATATAAAATTCCATTGATTTACCTATTTGTTCCTCGAACATTTTATTTACTAGGCATTAGTAAGTAGCTCCTGCATTTTTTAGCCCGAAGGGCATCACATTATAACAATATGTTCCATACTTGGTGACAAATGAAGTTTTTTCCCGGTCTTTCGGGTTCATTTGGATTTGATTATACCAGGAATAGGCATCGAGAAAAGTAAGGACCTCGTGGCCGGCCATGGCATCGATCATGCGATCGATGTTGGGCAGCGAAAAAGAATCTTTGGGTCACGCCTTGTTTAAATCCTTTTAATCTACACACATTCTAAGTTTGTTCCCTTTTTAGGGACTACAACTACATTGGCTAACCATTCGGGGTATTTCACCTCCCAAATGGACCCTATTTTAAGAAGTTTAGTTAACTCGTCCTTTATGAATGCGTGCTTTACCTCGGACTGGGGTCTTCTTTTTTACTTCACCGGTTTGAACCTAGGGTCCAGGCTTAGACGATGCGTTGTTATATCCGGTGGGATCCCTGTTATATCTAAATGGGACCAAGCAAAACAATCTATGTTATCGATAAGAAATTGAATAAGCCTTTTCTTGAGTTCGGGGGTTAGTCCCATTCCTAGGTATACCTTTCGTTCGGGCAAATGCTCAATTAGTATGACTTGCTCCAGTTCTTCAATCGTTGATTGGGTAGCGTCGGAATCATCAGGGACCACGAAGGATCGAGGGATCCTTTGATCATCATCTTCGTCAATCTTCTGATTTTCTAGTTGGGTTGAAGCTGGCGTCTGTGATTGCTATTTGGCATCTCGTTCCCCCTTTTGAGTCCGACCCCTTTGTTGACGAAGATGAGGATATCAGAATTGCTTCTTCGACGACAAACATTTCTCTCGTTGCCGATTGTTCTCCGTCCACTATTTTGACTCCCTCCGATGTTGGGAATTTAAGAACCTGGTGGAGGGTCGAAGGTACAACTCTCATATTGTGGATCCATGGCTTCCAAAAGGGCGTTGTACCTCATGTCACCTTCGATTATGTGGAACTTTGTTTCCTGGATGGTCCCGACCATGTTTATCGGCAGAATTATCTCGCCTTTGGTGGTTTCACATGCCATATTGAATCCGTTTAGAACCAGGGTCGTGGGTACGACCTGGTCCTGTAGACCGAGCTGTTCTACAACCTTCGATCTAATAATGTTGGCCGAGCTACCTGGATTAATTAACGCACATTTAACTTTAGTTTTATTCATAAGTACGAATATTACCAGTGCATCGTTGTTATCACACCTCTTTTTGCCCCAAATGATATATGAGTTATGGATTGTTGTGGGTTAAAGAGTTTTTCCAATTAAAGTGACAAATTTGAATAGGGATTATTTTATCTACAGAGTCGCCACTTGGAATTGATTTTTTGGGTGTTCCAAGTCACCTTTTATTTGAATCCCTAGTCAAATGAAGGTTTGACTCTATTATTTTTGGTCTGCGAAAATAAAGTCCGGGTAAGGAATTCTGTTGACCGGGGAGAAGGTGTAAGGCATTCCCCGAGTCCCGTAGTTCTAGCACGGTTGCTTTATTGACTACAACTTGGCTTGAATTAATTTTAGATAAACTGTGATTTATTGGTTTTCATGTTTTATCTGTCTGCTTTTATATTAAAACATAGAATTATCTTTGAAACGAATCACGTGTATGAATCCGTTTTGTTTATTGTGCCAAAATCATGTCACGTGTATGTGCAAGCAATTAATAGCATTTTTATTATATTTAAGGTTGTTTCGCCCAAAGTTGCGCAAACGCATACCTTGATTTTAGTTTTGAGAATCGTAATTATATCATGCGAACGTATACATAATCATGATGATTCAATTAATTATGAGTACGCCTAAAGCATTCTAGCGCATTCATGATTTGTTTCTTTCCTAAGTTTGAGATTATTATGAAGGCCATGAATTATGGAATTACTTGTGGAAGAAGTGTATGATTTTAGATATTTGAATAAATAAACCATCATATACCAATACCCTACAACCCAACAATTGAAGCCCAAACTCATTAGGGTCCAAATCTTCCCAACTTTAAAGCAAGTTTGAATATCATATTTCTAAAAATATGATTAAGCATATAGCATTTAAGGACTAACTTATATTATTATTTATAAAGTTTAAATGCAAATGAATAAAATCACATGAAATAAGATAAAAAGAATAGAGGGAAAAATAAACCTTTAATGCAAAATTTTCAATTAAATGAGTCTCCAAGAACAGGTACAATAACTCAGACGAATGTCGAACAAACATAAACGACGAATAACATCAAACCTAGTGAACGGAGCTCCAACGGAATCCTCGGCCTCAACGACTCCACTTTTTGGCATGTAAAAAAAGATGTTATGAAGTATTTTTGTTGGGTTTTGGTTGATGAATAGCTAGATTTTTCGAAAGAAGAGACGAAGAAAGAATGGCACGAGTAAAAATTTCTTTAGCATAGAAGAAGAAAATAAAATTCTCTCAATTTCCTCCTCTCTTTTTTCTTCTCCTTCCCCACTTTGCTTTACTTTTATTTTTTAATTTCCCATTTTTTACTTTTATTATATTTAAATTTCCACTTTTCTTTTTTTATTTCCCTCTTATTTTACTTTTCTTTTTTTTATTTTCCACTTATTTTAATTTTCTTTTTTTTAATTTCCACTTTCTTTTTAAAATTTTCAGCTACCTTTACTTTATTTTTTAATTCCAACTTTCTTTTACTTTTTATTTTTTAAATTTCCACATTCTTTTACTTTTATTTTCTTTAATTTTCCACTTTCTTTTACTTTTTATTTTTTAAATTTCCACATTCTTTTACTTTTATTTTCTTTAATTTTCCACTTTCTTTTACTTTTTATTTTTTAAATTTCCACATTCTTTTACTTTTATTTTCTTTAATTTTCCACTTTCTTTTACTTTTTATTTTTTAAATTTCCACATTCTTTTACTTTTATTTTCTTTAATTTTCCACTTTCTTTTACTTTTTTTATTAAACAATTTCCACCTACTTTTACTTTTACATTTTAATTCCATATTTTTAATTTTTCTATTATTTTATTCCCATCCGAAAATTTAAAAAAACATTTAATTTTTTCTGTTTTTAATTTATTTTATTTTAAGGAGTCGAGTGAGGTTCCGTCGAGGCTCTGGCCCGCAGTCCTGCTATTATAAAAAAGAAACTAAATAAGCTTATCAGCTATGAGTTACAAGATTCCGATCTATGAGTGTTCTGGAACTTGATCTTGAGTCTTGACTGGTTCTTCATTCAGACTCTGATCTAAACCTTGATGCTCGCTAGTTGTAGGTGCTAGTTCATTATTCTATAGCTTCTTCTAATCAAAACGGGACTCCAATGCTCGTGGCTTCAGTCATGTCTTAAGCATTCCACATCTTTTCAACTACTTTTGCATTTTGGATTCACCTATTTTTTCTTTTCTTTTATTCTGAATTGAGACTTCTTCTTTTGGTCATCTCGAACCCTGTGCCTCGAGGTAAAACCTACTCACACACCAAAACAAACAAACGAACAAAATTTTTTTGCACCAGTTTGAAAATTTTGTGAGTTATTATAACAAAATTCTAAACTACTTCTTTATTGAAAGCAATAAAAGGTCAGGAATGGTGTACACCGAAAACAAATAGAGACTAAGGAATGGAGACCCTATGTCTAAAATAAAAGCAACTAGGGAGTGGAGACCCTATATTGGTGTACCCTAATATTAGTAAGGAACTGTAACCAGGGGTTCACACCTGTATTATGGAAAAAGAATGTAATCAGGGGTTGGTACCCAGTATTACTGAAAAGAATGTAGTCATGGGATGACGTCCTGTATTACTGAAAGGAAATGTAACCAATGGATGACATCCTATATTACGGAAAATAAATGTAACCAGGGATTGGTGCCTTGTATTACTGAAATAAAAATGAATCCCCTGG
This sequence comes from Nicotiana otophora, assembly GCA_000715115.1. Taxonomy (NCBI): domain Eukaryota; kingdom Viridiplantae; phylum Streptophyta; class Magnoliopsida; order Solanales; family Solanaceae; genus Nicotiana; species Nicotiana otophora. Next base: position 46,322 of record AWOL01S0062874.1, read on the forward strand.
GCGAAAAGGTTCTACCTGAGTTAAACTGTGAAAAACGAGACTAGGCGAAGAGTACTTCTACCCGGAATATGAGCTGCATCCCCCTAGGCGAAAAGTTTCTACCTGGGTTAAACTACGTAAAACAACCTGAGCAAAGAGTACTTCTACCTGGAACTATGAGCTGGATCCCCCTAGGCGAAAAGGTTCTACCTAGGTTAAGCTACGTAAAACAACCTGAGCGAAGAGTACTTCTACCCGGAACTATGAGCTGGATCCCCCTAGGCGAAAAGGTTCTACCTGGGTTAA
>AWOL01S0062874.1:51971-88105 GCA_000715115.1 Nicotiana otophora
CATTTAAGGACTAACTTACATTATTATTTATAAAGTTTTACGGCAAATAAATAAAATCACATGAAATAAGATAAAAAGAACAGAGGGAGGAATAAACCTTTAATGCAAAATTTCCAATTAAATGAGTCTCCAAGAACAGGTACAATAACTCAGACGAACGTCGAACAAGCATAAGCGACGAATAACATCAAACCTAGTGAACGGAGCTCCAACGGAATCCTCGACCTCGACTATTGACTCCACTTTTTGGCGTGTAAAAAAGGATTTTATGAAGTATTTTTGTTGGGTTTTGGTTGATGAATAGCTAGATTTTTCGAAAGAAGAGACGAAGAAAGAATGGCACGAGTAAAAATTCCTTTAGCATAGAAGAAGAAAATAAAATTCTCTCAATTTCCTCTTCTCTTTTTTCTTCTCCTTCCCCACTTTGCTTTACTTTTATTTTTTAATTTCCCATTTTTTACTTTTATTATATTTAAATTTCCACTTTTCTTTTTTTATTTCCCATTTAATTTACTTTTTTCCCCACTTATTTTACTTTTCTTTGTTTTTAATTTCCACTTTCTTTTACTTTTTTTTTTAAAATTTTCAGCTACCTTATTGTTTAATTCCAACTTTCTTTTACTTTTAATTTTTTAAATTTCCTCATTCTTTTACTTTTATTTTTTTAATTTTCCACTTTCTTTTACTTTTTTTTTTAAAATTTTCAGCTACCTTATTGTTTAATTCCAACTTTCTTTTACTTTTAATTTTTTAAATTTCCTCATTCTTTTACTTTTATTTTTTTAATTTTCCACTTTCTTTTACTTTTTTTTTTAAAATTTTCAGCTACCTTATTGTTTAATTCCAACTTTCTTTTACTTTTAATTTTTTAAATTTCCTCATTCTTTTACTTTTATTTTTTTAATTTTCCACTTTCTTTTACTTTTTTTTTTAAAATTTTCAGCTACCTTATTGTTTAATTCCAACTTTCTTTTACTTTTAATTTTTTAAATTTCCTCATTCTTTTACTTTTATTTTTTTAATTTTCCACTTTCTTTTACTTTTTTTATTAAACAATTTCCACCTACTTTTACTTCTACATTTTATTTCCATACTTTTAATTTTCCTATTATTTTATTCCCATCTGAATATTTTAAAATATATTTAATTCTTTAGGTTTTTAATTTATTTTATTTTATAATAAAGATAAAAATATAAAAATAATACTAATATTAATAATTGACCTTTTAAAATTATTTTTTAATTTTTACCCTATATATATAAAAAAAACAAAAGTGTAACGAAGCTAAAAAATATATATTAAATTTCTAAAACTATTTACATAATAGAAGGTGATAAAAATTCAAATATAGTCAAATATTAGGTGCTCACAGTTGTGAGGTTGCATGACTCCTTTTGCATCTTCATCATTAAAAGACAAGGTTCCTATGGGTGCGTAATCCTGAGTTCGAGGTTATTTTTCTCTCATAACCGATGTCTTAGTGCGTTTAAGCACCGGCCCCTGAGGGGTATCGACGCCATCGATGATCATGTAGATGATGTGTTGTGGTTCTTTCTGTTCGTTTTGTTTACCGCAATCCCTGTTTTTGAAATGGTTTTTGGCCCTATCGCTTAAAAATTCTCGAAGGTGCCCTTTATTGAATAACCGGGCTACCTCCTCTCTTATTTTCCTGCAATCTTCCATTATGTGGCCATGGGTGCCATGATATTCACACATTTGATTGGGGTTCCTCTGGGCAGGATCAGTCTGCATGGGTCGAGGCCATTTAGTGTCTTTGATGCGTCCTATAGCCGACACGATGGCGGATGCATCTATTCTGAAGTTATAATCCGATAACCGTGGTGCTTCCTTAGGTCCGGTAGGCCTGGCGAACCTATTTCTATTCATCAGCCCCTGAGACCCTTGACCTCGATCACTTCTTTTATTGCCTTGTCCGGGGTTACATCTCGATTCATTGATCCTGTGGTTTGCACTATATGGTCGGTATCGGTCCCTGATCAGACCTTGTTCTCGATTGATGTCCCTTCTAGTAGCGGCTTCAGAACCCAACTGATCGTCTTCGACTTTAATTTTGGACTGGTATCGATACGAACTCCCTTAGCATCTCTTTATCCTTTTGTCTTACCTTGAACAGGTCCGACTTCCTGGTCTCGACCTTTATGGCCCCGGCATGTGCTTTTACGAAAGAATCTGCAAGCATAGCAAAAGAATCGATTGAATTAGATGGTAAATTATGATACCATATCATTGCTCCCTTTGAGAGGGTTTCACCGAATTTCTTCAATAATACAGATTCGATTTCATCGTCCTCTAGGTCGTTCCCTTTAATGGCACATTTGTAAGAGGTGACATGTTCGTTGGGGTCGGTAGTTTCATTATATTAGGAATCTCGGTCATGCAAAATTTCTTTGGGATCAGTTTAGGAGCCGCGCTTGGGGGGAAAGGCTTTTGTACGGATTTTTTGGAATCTAAGCCCTTCAATATTGGTGGTGCCCCCGGGATCTGATCAACCCTGGAGTTATATGTTTCCACGTTTTTATCGTTTTCCTCGATTCTCCTTTCTCTTGATTCTATTCGTTTGGTCAGTTCTTGGAATATCTTAGCAATTTTGGGATTATTCCCCGACTCTTGCTCATTTGACCTTACTATAGATGGTTCCGTTCTGTGGGCGATTTCTCGGGATGGACTAGGCTCCGACCTGCTCGGTATTTGGGTTTGATTCTGCAACTGAGCTATTGCTACCTGTTGAGATTGCAACATTTCGAAAATTATACGCAAGTTGACGCTGTTTTCCTCGACGTTATGGGTATCTCGAGCTGCAGATCAAGTGCCACCATGAATGCTATTTTTAGGTTCAGAATGTAGGTTTGCCTTAATAGCCACATGCGAATTAACATCTAATGGAATTTTGACTCGAGCTCCAACGACATCGACAAGCAGCCTTTCGGTCCTGGGCGTCAAGTTGTTGTTTTGACCTTGAAAACTAGCTTCGTTGTCGATAGGTAAGGCCATTTAATTGATGGCTCGTCATTGCTAATCCAAAATCAAAGACACTTCCGGAAACAAGCGTAAAATGGCGTGTTTTGTGGATTTGTATCAAATAACCACTGTTATCCTTAGCCCCACGGTGGGCGCCAAACTGTTTACCCGAAAAATGGATAATGTTAAATTTATACGTAATTCTAAGGGTATGTGGTATAACTTGACACAAATCGTAAGAGTAAATAGAAATATCGAATATTGACTGTAAAGAATAAAACATAAGAAAAGTTGAAAAGAGGTTGATTTATGGATTAAGCAAGATGAATCAATCTATGAAGCTAAAAAAGGACAATTCTTCAATATGAGAGTGTATGCTATCTGAGTTACAATGTATGCAAAACTTAATCCTTTTACAGAAATATAATCATCCCTTTTATAGTGGGGATCCTACTTTAGATATAATTAAAAATACATAGTGGGGAACCCACGATAAATCAATGTTTTCCTAATTCCCGCCGAGATTCTCTCCCTTAGTGCGGCTGCAACGGCTCTTGTCTATGAGCTCGATCTTGATCGGACTTAGCATTGGTCGGTTTCCAGTTTTAGAGCTCGATGCGGGTTTGAGGTCGATGCCGACTCGGGGTTCGATAATGACTTGGGCTCTGTATTGGTTGGCCTCTTGCCCTTAAGCTCGATTCCATCACATCTCATCATAGTTCGATTCGGACCCGAGCTCGATAATGACTTCGAACTCGGTATTTGACCTGTACCTGAAATTTGAAGCTCGTTTGTGCCATATTCGGATACCATCTTGATATTATGATGAATTACTTCGGTCCATTATGATCCCATCTCGATCAGTCGTACGAAGGCCGAAATCTGTTTCGACCGTATACACTTTCAAAAAAATCACCATTTGTAGCTATATTTGAATTTTATAACAAATCCACCTGAAAGTACTGAAATAAGAGATCAATTGTTTTGAACTAAAATAAGATAACAACAAGCTCTCGTAGATCATTGGTTAGACCCCTCGCTTAGTAAGCGAAGGTCTTGAGTTCAACTCTCAATAAGAACATTTTATTTTTTTTGTATTTCTATATTTCGCCTTGGTTGTATTCGTTGTACAAATGAATACAGTCAATACAAGTTGTATTTTATACACTCATGTATTTCTCCTTGGTTGTATTCGCTGCATGAACGAATACAGTTGACATAGACTGTATTTGTTGCGCGTCTGAATACAAGTGATACAAAAATTGAACAGTAGCTATGCATGGTAATTAATCTCTAAACTTTAGTGGTTTATGAAAATTTCTCAATAATGTTTGATCAATTGAAGGAAATATAATGTTTGGTTCATGACCATGTTGTCCAGCCAAAGGCCCAATGGCCTAATCCTTCTCTCTTTAGGTTTTCCATCCTATTTGGAATTTGATTCGTTTTCTATTCCAATTTAGAATTGGTTTTATCTTTAAGAGAAAGCACCACTCATTATCTATAAATAGAGTAACTTTGGTAAATTTTTCGATGCTCATTGGTATTAGTCTTTGAAAGACTTTAGCACATAAGAGTAATTTTTAAGAGAGCATCCATCAAGAGAGAAAAGAGAAGAAAAATGGTTGGTTTTGCTGCAGATGTTATTCCGATCAGCTAGCTTCAAATTACGTTATCCGATTCGTTCACCATTGGACCGGGTTAAAATTTTGACAGAATATTTTAGCATCTTCGCCTTTGATTTAAATGGTAGAGATCAGATTTAGAGACCTATAGCATTAGATTTCGAGCCATGAATAGTAGCTCCATTTTTGGTGATTTCTCCTCTTTCTTCAGTTGATTTATTATTGCTATCATTGCTTCCTATTTGGCATTTGTTGTGTAGCCAATTTGGAAAATTATTTTAACTCTCTTATTGTTATAGTGAAGCTTTTTGAATCGTGTGATTTATATCTTTGATTTGAATGGTTTTTCACGTTAAAATTTAGTATTATCTTTTCTATTTTCGAATTTGCCTCTTTCTCGATATAACAGTGATATAAGAGTCTTGGTTATTTATTAGGGGGTTTTACGGAATAGAGGCGAATATGAGCAAGATAATATGTTTAAATGGGAGCAATTATAATATTTGAAGAAGCAAAATGAACGATTTAATGTTAGTGAAGAAGATGCATCTACATGTTTTTGCAGCTCATAAACCCGAGACTATATTGATGAAATTGGGATTTCGAGCACTAGCAAGTCTATAGATATATACGATATTAGGTTGAAGACAATGTTCGCAATCATATTATGAATAAAACACATGCGAGATCATTGTGGAAAAAACTAGAGACTCTTTATACTTCAAAAATTGGGAACAACAAGTTGTTCTTGCTAAAGCAATTGATGACTTTTAAATACAAGGAAGGCAGTCTTATTCCTAATCTTATAAATAATTTTCAGGGTGTCCTTGATCATCTGTCTAGAATAGGAGTTAATTTTGATGATGAGATATAAAGACTTTGTCTTTTAATAACCTGCCTAATTCTTGGAAAACTTTTCGTGTTTCTTTGATAAATTCAGCTCCCGGTGGTAAGATGACCATGGAATATGCCAAGAATGATGTGTCGAATGAGAAAGTAAGGATAAAATTTCAGGGTTCCTCCTCACAAGAAGATGTTTTGGTTATAGAAGACCGGGGGAGAGATAAAACAAGAGGTTTGAGAAATAGAGGTAAAAACAGAAGCAAGTCAAGGTCCAAATACCAGAACTATTCGTGCAATTATTGTGGCTAGAAAGGACATATCAAAAGGTTCTGCCACAAATTGAAGCAAGACACTAGAAGGAAAGAAGTTAAAAATAATGAGAACAATATTGCTGCTATTGTTTGAGATGACCTTCTCTTTGCTTATGATGAAAGCGTCATCAATTTTGTATCCCATGAGACGAGCTGGGTAGTAGATGCTTGAGTTACCTCACATGTCATACCAAGAAAAAACATTTTTGTCATCTTATACTCCTGTTGACTATAGAGTAATAAAGATGGGCAATGTTGTCACGACCCAAACGTCCAACCACCGGGCCATGATGGCGCCTAACATCTGCTTGCTAGGTAAGTCAATATTAGCTAAGTAGTTATTCAATTTAACAATTTAAAAGCAAATGATTAAGAATATAAGTCTCAAATGCTTTGTAATATAATAATTTGATACCAACACAGTCTAGTTTAAACCCAGAAACTGGTGTCATAAGTGCATGAACTGCTAAAGTACTACAAACAAGGTCTGAAATAAAATACAACTCCCCGAAATGAAATAAAGAGTAGAGTAGATAAGAAGGAGACTTTAGGGTCTGCGAATGCCGTGCAGATCTACCTCAAGTCTCCTGATAATGACAGTCCGAGCAAAACTCCTCTAAGTGCCACTAAGACCAACACCGGGATCTACACAAGAAGTGCAAAAATATAGCATGAGTACAATCGGCCCAATGTACTCTGTAAGTGCCGAGCCTAACCTCGACAAAGTAGTGGCGAGGCTATGACAAGGCACTCACTATAAACATGTACGAGTATAAGTAGAAAATAATAACAAAATTGAGAAACAACGATTAACATGAAAACCGGAACAAAAAATGCACAACAGAGGGCCCCAGAATATCATTTATGCTCAGTCTTACCACAAAATACGGAAACGGAATCAACAACCAAGAACAATTATAATATAACTTTTCTGTTGTGGCGCGCAACCCTATCCACACATATATATTCTACTACCATTGCGGCGTGCAACCCGATCCCATATACAATATCAATACCGTTGCGGCGTACAATCCGATTCCAAATATCATATCAATATCATTGCTGCGTGCAAACCCAATCCTAAATATATATTATATATGTACAAGACTACAACCAACTATGGTGTATCTCATAACGTAATGCAAAAAGGAAACTAAACCAATAAAATCTCTAAGAGTTCAATATACATAGTAGAGTGAAATGGAAGCAAGTAAGGCAATTAAAGAAGTAAAAACATAAGATAAGTAAAAGCAGCTAACTAACAACATATAAAAGCGATAAGAAAGTAAAGGCGGTCAATAAACGAAGGCATGGGTACATGGAAACTTATAGCAAATTAAGGCATGTAACAAACGGAAGCATGGATTTAACAAGTAAAGACAAGTAGAAATTAAAGTACGAAACAAATAATAACATGGAATAAAAGAAAGCATAGTATGAATGAAATCATGCAATTAAGTAGCCCGCCCCGCATGCTTAACTCAATGCATATACACTCATCACCTTGCATATACGTCGTCCCCATACGTAAATCAAGTAGCAAATAGACCAATTAGGTCCTAATTTCCTTCAAGTCAAGGTTAACCACGACACTTACCTCTTTTTGAAATCAAATCAACAATCAACCATAACTTTTCCTTTAGAACAAGCCTCCAAACAAACCGAATCTAGCCAATTATCATTCGAACAATCCAAAACAAGCTTTAGAAACTACTCACGAATGAAAAAGGTTCAATCTTTAACTAAATTAGAAAAGTAAAACAAAGTCCACCCCGGGCTCACGTGGTCGAATATCGAGATTTGGACCAAATACCGATTACCTATTCACCCTCGAGCCCGATTATGTGATTTGTTTCGAAATTCGAACTCAATTCGAGGTCTAAATCTCAATATTACCAAATACCTAGATTCTACCCTAAACCCCTTATTTTTACTTTACAATTCATAGATTTGATGATAAAATTCATGAAAAAGTATTTGAAATTAATTAAAATTTAGCTAAAGTTGATTACTAATGAATTTGGGAAGAAAATCCTTTTCAAAAATCGCCTCAAAGAGAGTTTAGGGTAGAAAAATAGTGTAAAATGAGCTAAGTCCCAAAATTTACCACTTTTACCCAGCTGCAAATGTAACAACTGCGAACTTTTGTTCACAATTGCGGCCATCGCAAAAGCGAACCACTGATCACAAATGCGATTAGTGTCCTGGCCAAATAGTAGTCGCAAAAGCGACATAGATTTTGCATTTGCGGACTGCCCCTTATCGCAATTGCGATTCAACCTTTGCATTTGCGAAGGCTGCTCGGCGAAGTTCCCCATCGCATTCGCGACACTACCATCGCAAAAGCGGTTCCCACCAGCTCGCATTTGCGATTCCCTCTTCGCAAAAGCGAAGCCTGCAGTCCCCTCTCCCATATTGTAAATGTGAGCCCGACTTCCCAAAAATAAAGCTTGCAATTGCGAATAGGTTTGCCCATTTACGAGACCTGCAACCCAACTGCACCAGATTTACCAACAGTTGTTCAAAACATCCCAAAACTCATTTGGAACTCACCCAAGCCCCTCGGGCACTAATTCAAATATTCACACAAGTGTAATAACATCATACAAACTCTCTCGTATATCTTAAATCATCACAATAACATCAAATATCAAAAATCGATCATCAAAACTCAAGATTTTCAGTTTGAAACTCACTGCAAATTTTCAAATAATGCGCCGAAACGCCCTTGGGTAACCCAAGACCCCAACCAAACATGCATACAAGTCCAAAAATATTATATAAACCTACAGAATCGTCAAAATACCATATGAGGTTGTTTACCAAAAACGTTGACCGTGGTCAACTCAAACCTCATTTTAAGTCAAAAATCACATTTTCTTCAAAATGTCACATATAAACTTTGCGAGAACGACATAGACCATGCACACAAGACATAAATCGTCAAATAAGACTACGAGAGGTCTCAGAACATAGAAAAAGGAGCCAGTACTCAAAATGACCTATCGGATTGTCACATTCTCCACCTCTAAAAGAAACGTTCGTCCTCAAACGGACATAGAAATGTACCTGGATTGGTAAAACGGTACGAGTATCTCCTCCTCATATCGGACTCGGACTCCCACGTAGCCTTCTCAATCGGCTGATCTCTCCAATGCACTTTCACAGAAGGAAAACTCTTAGATCTCAACTTTCGAACCTGCTGGTCTAGATTAGCCATCTGCTCTTCCTCATAGGTCAAATTCTCATCAAACTGAACCATCCTGAAGTCTAATACATGTGATCTATCTTCATGGTACTTCCGAAGCATGAAAATGTGAAATACCGAATGTAGCCCTGCTAGGCTAGGAGACAATGCAAGCCTATAAGCGACCTACCCAACCCTCTCAAAAATCTCAAACATGCCACTAAACCTCGGGCTCAACTTGCCCTTCTTCACAAATCGTATCACGCCTTTATAGGCGACACTCGAAGAAGAACCTTATCACTTTCAATATAAGTCACCTCTCGAACCTTCCGGTTCTTATAACTCTTTTATCTGGACTGAGCTGTATGAAGTCGATTTTGAATCTCCTTAACCTTCTCCAAAGTATCACGAACCAAATCAGTACCTAATAATCTAGCCTCACCAGGCTCAAACCAATCGATCGATGGACAACATCGCCTCTCATTCAAGGCCTCATACGGAGCCATCTGGATTCTTGACTAATAGCTATTGTTGTAGGAAAACTCCACTAGAGGTACAAATTGATCCCACTGACCTCCGAAATCCATAAAGCATGCCCTCAACATGTCCTCCAAAATTTGAATGATGCGCTCGGACTGTCCATCTGTCTGAGGATGAAACATAATACTCATCTCGACCCACATGCCCAACTCGCGCTGCACGACTCTCCAAAAATGCGATTTAAACTGCATTCCTCAGTCAAAAATGATGGAAATGGGCACGCCGTGCAGGCGGATAATCTCCCAAATGTAAATATGAGCCAACCGCTCTGAAGAATAAGAAGTCATCACCGGAATGAAGTTTGTAGACTTAGTTAACCGTTCCCCAATAACCCAAACTGCGTCATATTTCCTCAAGGTCTGTGGTAAGCCTACCTCAAAATCCATAGTGATGCGTTCCCACTTTCAGTCCGGTATCTTCAATCTCTGTGTCAGCCCACTCAGCCTTCGATGCTCGTACTTTACCTGTTGAGAATTCAAATACCGATAGACATGACTGATTATATCTTTCTTCATCTTCCACCACCAATAGTGATGTTTCAAGTCACGATACATCTTTGTGACACCTGGGTGAATGGAATAGCGTGAACTGTGAGCCTCCTCAAGGATCAACTCTCTCAACCCATCAATATTTGGAACATAAATCCGATCCTGAAGTCGCATCACGCCATTATCTCCAATCATAACCTCCTTAGCACCACCCCGTTACACCGTGTATTTCAACACCAACAAGTGAGGATCATTAAACTGGCGATCCTTGATACGCTCCAATTATGATGAATGTGCCATAACCCAAGCGAGAACCCGGCTAGGATACAAACATCCAATATCATGAATCGGTTGGCCAAAGCCTGAGCATCCATGTCTAGTTGCCTCTCCATTGCCAGTAAATATGCCAAATTGCCCATGCTCTCTGCCTTCCTACTCAATGCATCGGCCACTACATTGTCCTTGCTTGGATGGTATAATATGGTGATATAATAGTCTTTTAGTAACTCTAACTATCTCCGCTGCCGCAAATTAAGGTCCTTCTGCTTGAACAGGTGTTGGAGACTCCGATAGTCGGTATAGACCTCACATAGAATGCCATATAGATAGTGCCTCCAGATCTTAATCGCGTGAACAATGGATGCCAACTCCAATTCATGCACAAGGTAATTATTCTCATGAACTTTCAACTGACGAGATACGTAGGTAATCACCCTATCGTTTTGCATTAATACTACACCAAGTCCAATACGCAATGCATCACAATACATAGTGTAAGATCCTAAACCGGTAGGCAACACCAATACTGGGGCTATAGTTAATGCAGTCTTGAGCTTCTGAAAGCTCACCTCACACTTGTCAGACCATGAAAAGAGCACCCTTCTGGTCAACTCGGTCAATGTGGCTGAGATGGATGAAAACCCCTCCACGAACTAGTGATAATAACCTGCCAAACTCAAAAAGCTCAGAATCTCTGTAGCTGAAGTAGGTCTAGGCCAGTTCTGAACTGCCTCAATATTCTTAGGATCTAACCAGAACTCATACTTCGAGAACATGGCATATAACTGATGATCCTTCAAAGTCTGAAATACGATCCGTAGGTGCTACTTATGCTCCTCTCGACTACGAGAGTAAACCAAAATATCATCAATGAAGACAATCACGAAGGAATTCAGATAAGGCTTGAAATCCCGGTTCATAATATCCATAAAGGTTGCTGGTGCGTTAGTCAAGACAAATAAAATCGCCAAGAACTCGAAATGACCATAGCAAGTCCGAAAAGCTGTCTTAGGGACATCCGATGCCCTAATATTCACATAATGGTAGCCCGACCTCAAATCAATCTTGGAAAACAATTTGGCACCCTGAAGCTGGTCAAATAAGTCATCAATCCTCTGCGACAGATACTTGCTCTTGATTGTGACCTTGTTCAGTTGTTGATATTCTATGCACATCCTCATCGATCCATCTTTTTTCTTCACAAATAACACTGGTGCACCCCAAGTCGAGACACTAGGTCTGATAAATCTCTTGTCAAGCAAATCTTGCAACTACTCCTTCAATTCTTTCAATTCAACTAGAGCCATACGGTATGGTGGAATAAAATCAGGATGAGTTCCCGGAACCAAGTCAATGCAATAGTCAATATCCCTATCGGGTGGCATACGCGACAAATCTGTAGGAAACACCTCTAGAAACTCACTCACCACTAGAACCAAATCCATGGAAGTAACCTCCACACTATAATCACGGATATAAGCCAAATACGCCAAGCACTGTTTCTAGACCATAAGCTGAGCCTTCAAATACGAGACTACCCTGCTAGTGGAGTGCCCAAGACTCCCTCTCCACTCCAACCTAGGCAACCCCGACATGGCTAATGACGAGCACAAAACACAACATGAAAATTAATGCCCACTAGCCAAAGATAGTATAGTAAAATTTTCCTCTCCACATGTATTGGATTAAACAATGCTCTAGTAATTTCTGGCTTAAATGCTATTTAGGATTATCAACAATTTGATTTGGAATGATTATGAACTACAAGTAACTCCTAAAAGTAAAGCAAATAATAATTGATTGTGAAGAACAGGAGATTAGAAGAGTTGGTTTGTTATTAATATGAGAAATAAGGGTCTTGACATGACAGGTGCAAGACTGCTATCCTGGATTTGACACTGCTAGATTTCACAAGTTCTATTGATTCTCACGAATTCAACAGGTGATTAGTTTATACTTATATTTTGATTCCTATCTTAATTAAACCTAAACCTTCCAGATAAACTAATGCGTAGAGTAGTGAAACTTGAAAGAATCTATTGATATGAATGGTCTAAGAGAAACTTCTCGCAAATATTTCTCAATCTTAATTTAAACGGTAGACCACAAAGCTCTTTCCATTACTTTAAAGAAGTACAAAACTAAATTAAGGCATGTGTTGTAACAATATTCAATATTATGCTCCTCTTCAGATTAAACACGATAATGAATAAAATCACAACAAGAGTTAAAGCTCTTCCAACAAATTCAAGCAATGAACCAATAATCAAATCCCTAGATCAAAATCAAGTCACCAAATCATGTCAAACCCTAAGATAAACTACTCCATAATCATGAAGGAAGTCATCAAAAATAAGTTTAAATAATAAGGAAACATTAATCCAACGTTACAATCCAAACTCGCGTATTGAATTGGTAGAAGGAAGATGAAATCTTGTGTCTTGAAGCCTCCAATGCTCTCCCAATCCTATGTAGGTCAAAAGTCCTTTAAAAATCATGTTTTGGTGTATTTATACCATGTAAGAACGGGCCCTTACAAAACTACCCTTTCCAAGCCGAAATAGAAAAATTAGACAGCAAAACACTAGCGCGATGTGCTAGTGGGACTTTTCAGAGAGTTGAGTTTTGTCACAGATCCACCTCCATACTGCCGCGCCACGCCATGCGGCACGATTGTGTAATTTTCTTAGAGTTCTAGATTTTATCATTTTTTATCATCCCGAATTGATTCTCGGCCCTTGAACACGATCCTGCTTTAATTCCTTGGGCTCCTACTCAGACTTCAAAGCTTCAAATCATCCATTTAGCTTCAAATATCTTCTTAGCTCGGAATCATCTCCTACAAGGCATAAAATACGTAATAAGTGCAAATCATCAACATTTAAGATTAAAAATAAATAAAGTGCAGTAACTAGAGAGAAAGATACGGCTAAAACATGAGTTCCTAGCCTACCATCATCTAAGGTCATAGTCTTGGCGTGACAATCCAAGTTAGCGTGATATGGGGACAACCAATCCATACCGAGAATAACCTCAAAATCCACCATATCCAACAACAAAAGATCAACCACGGTACTGTATTCCCAATAGTGACCAAACAAGGGCAATAGACACGGTCCACCATAATAGAATCTCCAACGGATGTAGACACATAGATAGGAGTATCAAAGGAATCATGAAACATATCCAAATATGAAGCAAAATAGGATGACACATACGAATAAGTAGAACCCGGATCAAATAAAACTGATGCATCTCTATGGAAAACTAAAAATATATATGTGATGACCACATCAGACGACTTCGCCTTAGGTCTAACTAGAAATGCATAGCAATGAGGCTGAGCCCCAAGACCTCCACCTCTCGGATGGCCTCTCACTGACTGGCCTCCACCTCTAGCTGTCTGACCTCCACCTCGGGCTGCCTGATCCCCCACCTCTACTTGGCTGAGCGGGTGGTGGAGCAACTGGTGCCGAAACTATTGGACGAGTACCCTATTGTGTCATGCTGCTCTGAATCTAGGACAACACCTCCTAATGTGACCCATACCTCCATACTCAAAGAACTTTCTAGGCTGACGCGACTTCTGAATCTGGGACTGACCTTGACGGTCTGAATAATCAATGTGATAGCTCTAAATTGGTGGTGCACTGATGGGAGCTGAAGGTGCACTAAATGCTAACTACTCAGGATGCGACCCATAAGAATCGTGACTTCCTGTAGCACCATGTGATACTTGAAGCTGACTGAACTGGCATGATAGGATGGCCTCTACCAAATGAACCCCTACCTACAGACGAGGCATCACTAAAACTACCAAAATGACGAGGCCTCTTATCAGATGTTGCCTCTCTACCCTGGCCATGAATCCTCTTGATCCGCCTAGCAATCTCCACAACTTGAGTAAAAGAAATATCATCCTCGGTCTCTCTGACCATCTGTAGCCTGATGCCATATGTGAGCCCATCTATAAACCTCTGCACCCTCTATGTCTCAGTAGGGATCAGGATAGCTTCATGGCATGATAAATCCACAAATTTAGTCTCATACTGGGTGACGGTCATGCTGCCTTGTAGAAAGCACTCGAATTGACTTTGGAAGTCCTCTCTCTGAGTGAAGGGATAAACTTCTCTAGAAACAACACTGAGAACTGAGCTCAAGTGAGAGGAGGTGAACCTGCTGGCATGCCCTAAACATATACCTGCCACAATCTCTTGGTAGAGCCATGCATCTCAAACACTATGAAGTCAAATTTGTTGGACTCCATTATACCCATGATGCACAATATCTCATGGCAACAGTCTAAAACATCCCCGGGGTCCTAAAAAATCTTAGACTCATTGTCCTTAGAAGGTGTTTCACCAAAGCGAGGGGGAAACAACTTAGTGAACTTGTCTAACCCCTTCTGCCTCTCGGCTGACATTGCGAGTCTCTCCCCAGACTGTGTAACAACAATAGGCAGAGCTACCCTAATTGGTAGAATTGTTAGGGTCTGATACCGTGAGCCATCTACTCTGGAGTGTGAGTGGCGTGAGTTTGGGCTCCTCCCGTAGCCTAAGACACTGCTGCTGCTACAGGAAATACACCAGCCTGAGTTACACTCTCTAAAAGACCGACCATGCGGACTAGGGCGTCTTGAAGCAATAGGGTAGTGATGCACCCCTCTAGGACCTGAGCTGGTCCTACTAGCACGGTCGGAACGAGGATCTCCTCATCCTGCTCATTCCGAGGCTTGACAACAGGTGTTGCTGCGCATGCTTTAGGCTGACCTCTACCTCTACCTCAATCTCTACCTTGGTCCCTAGCCCCGGTCCCTACCTCTAGTAGCGATCGGAACCTAGGGCTCCGGCTCCTGATCAACAGTGGATGTTGTACGTGTCCTCACCATCTGCGAGAGATGTTGTACGTGTCCTCACCATCTGCGAGAGATTAAGAGAAGATTTATTCAAACTCAGCGATAGAATAAAGTCGCACGATAGAGAAAGAAATAAGTGAAATTTCCTAAAGGTTTATAGCCTCTAGAATATAAGTACAGACATCTCCGTACCAATCCTCAAGATTCTACTAAGCTTTCTCATGACTCGTGAGACCCTAGGAAACCTAGAGCTCTAATACCAACTTGTCACGACCCAAAATCCCAACCATGGGGCCGTGATGACGCCTAATATCCGCTTGCTAAGAAAGCCACTATTAGCTAAATAGTTATTCAATTTAACAACTTAAAAGAAAATGATTAAGAATATAAGTCTAAAATGCTTTGTAATATAGTAATCTGAAACTAACACAGTCTAGTCTAAACTCAGACACTGGTGTTACAAGTGCATGAGCATACTAAAAATACTACAAACAAGGTTTGAAATAAAATACAACTGTCCAAAATGAAATAAATACTATAGAGATAAGAAGGGGACTCCAGGGTCTATGAACGCCGTGCAGCTCTACCTTAAGTCTCCTGATAATGACAGTCCGAGCAAACCTCCTCTAAGCTCCAGTAGAACCAACACCGGGATCTACACAAGAAGTGCAGAATTGTAGTATGAGTACAACCGACCCCATGTACTCTGTAAGTGCCGAGTCTAACCTTGACGATGTAGTGGCGAGGCTATGACAAGGCACTCACTATAAACCTGTACGAGTATAAGTAGAAAACAATAATAGTATAGAGAAACAACAATTAACATGAATACCGGAATAAGAAATGCACAACAGAGGGCCCCATAGTATTATCTATACTCAGGTTTACCACATAATACGGAAATAGAATCAACAACCAAGAACAATTATAATATAACTTCTTCGTTGCAGCGCGTAACGCGATCCACACATATATATATACCACTATCGTTGTGGCGTGCAACCTAATCCCATATACAATATTAATACCGTTGCGGCATGCAACCCGATCCTAAATATAATATCAATATCGTTACGGCGTGCAAACCGATCCCAAATATCATATCAATACTATTGCATCGTGCAATCCAACCCCAATGTATATTATATATGTACAACACTACAACCAACTACAACATATCTCACAACTTAATGCAAAAAAGGAACTAAAACAATGAAATCTCAAAGACAATTCAATATACATAGTAGAGAAAAATGGAAGCAAGAAAGGCAATTAAACAAGTAAAGACATCCGAAATGTAAAAGCGGCTAACTAACAACATATAAAAGTGATAAGCAAGTAAAGGCAGTCAATAAATGAAGGCTTGGGTACATGGAAACTTATAGCAAAGTAAGACATGTAACGAAGGAAAGCATGAATTTAACAAGTAAATGCAAGTAGCAATTAAAGCACGGAATGAATAATAACATAGCATAAAAGAAAGCATAGTATGAACGAAATCATGCAATTAAGTAGCATGCCCTGCATGCTTAACTCAACGCATATACACTCGTCACCTTGCATATATGTCATCCCTACACAAGTGTAACAGCATCATACAAACTCGTTCTCTATCTCAAATAATCAAAATAACATCAAATATCAAGAATCGATCATCAAAACACAAGATTTTCAATTTGAAACTCAACTTTTGCAGCACTTCACATTATACGCTGAAATGCCCTCGGCTCACCCGGGACCCCAACCAAACATGCGTACAAGTCAAAAAATATCATATGAACCTACCAAAATTGTCAAAACTCTGATTTGGTTGTTTACCAAACATGTTGACCGTGGTAAACCCAAACCTCATTTTAAGTCAAAATTTACATTTTATTCAAAATTTCAAATATAAACTTTCCGGAAAATGATAAGGACAATCCGGAGGTTGGCTAGATTCGAGCCATCCGGAGGTTGATTCATGCGAGAAGAGCATATTAGAGGATTGATTTGGCTTGGTTGAGGTAAGTATATTACCTAAACTTGGTTGAGGCACTAGTTGCCTGAGTTATTTGTGATAACTATGTGTTATAGGTGGCACACATGTGTGGGGTTGAGTCGATGTGCACTAAGGTATTTATTCATTCTTGGGGTATTACTTAGGCTATGGTATGCCTTGAATTGATTGCTAAGCTTCATGTTGTAATGTTTCTTCTATCAGTACCCCTTTTATGAGCTATTCGTACCATGTTTGAGGTTATGTAGAGGTTAATGTCCTGATTGAACCTGATAAATTGCTACTTTCGTGATGTATTTTCCGGATTGAGCTATTATAACACACTTTGCACATGCATACACCTTAGCATGTCACTTATACCTGTCCAGGAGTATGAAACTTGATATTCATTGATCGGGTACATGTATTCTTATATATATGCTTTCTGTGTAATATGGATCTGGACTGGTAGTCTGTGACCACACCGGGCGGATTGTAATTATTGGCACATGATTTGTCCGTACGATTGATATTATTAGCACATGAGTTGTCCGTGCAGCACATGAGTTGTTAGTGTGGTTTATATTATTAGCACGTGAGTTGTCCATGCAGCGTATGGATATGGATCCATCTCCTAGGGTCACCCTATCATGTTTCTTCTTGATGGTGTACACGCATATTGAGTAAATTGATAAGTGGTTTTGTACGGTTATGGAAATTCTGAGGAAAGGATGGCCGGTGTTATATTTGGTTGTTGCATTGCATCTTTACTTGCAACTTCCTTGGGTACTATCTACTTTATTTGTATATCTTCTTTATATGCTAGATTTTTGACTGAGCGGAGTACGTTAAGTAATTATGTGCACCAAGGTAGTTCTTTCTGTGATTCCTAGCTTGATCATATTACTATTTTGTACTTGTTAAATTTATGAACTGTATAGGTGCATAACGAGTATCGTTTACAATTCTTGCCTCCATTATCTCACCGAGATTAGTTGTGATACTTGATGATTACATGTGGTCGATTGTACTTATACTATACTCTACACTTAATTATGCAGACCAAGATGTTGGACCGAGCCATAAGTAGCTGAGACTTATTGCTAAGTATGTCATCCAAGAGACGAGGTAGAGCTGGCTTGACCGTATTCTTGACGTCTCTTTTCATTTTGTACTGTTGTCTTTATTTCAGACAGTATTATTATTTAGCATTTCAAACTTGTATTTCCGTATTATAACTCATGACTCTGTATTTACCAGTTCTGGGGGTTATGTTATGTATCTACACTATTGTTTATATTAATTGGCATTAGACTTGTGCTATTTCTATTAGTTCAGTACTTATATTTTGGTTATGTTATGCTTGGCCTTCCTAGCAAGTGAGTTCGGTGCCATCACAGCTGGTTGGTAGTTTGGGGTCGTGACAAGTTGGTATCAAAGACCTAGGTTTATAGGTCCAATGGGTCATGAGCAAGTTTAGTACAGTCTTGCGGATTGGTAAGGAGACATCTGTACTTATATTCAAGAGGCTACCGAATTGTTAGGAAAACTTCACTTTCTTGCATTCTTGTCGTGTGGATTTGTTATTTCTGAAGTTTGAACCTTTACTCTTCTATTATCTCCCTCATGGTAAGGATATATTCAGCCGGATTAGGAGAGCAGGCACCGGTACCACCAGGCAGGGCCGCGAGAGGCCGAGCCAAGGTTGAGGCCGATGTGGGGCTCACACTACAAGTAGAGCAGCATTTGTGGAGCTACTAGTCGCTCCAGTAGAGGAGCAGGTTCTGGATACTGTTGAGCCGGTGGGACCAGCTTAGACACTGGTGGTACTTATTATTATACCTAGTCTTAATGAGGCCTTGGCTAAGATCTTGAGCGTGTGCACATGCTTGGCTCAGGCGGGTATGGTACCAGTTGTACTCGCTACCTCACAGGCTGGGGGAGGAGCCCAAACTCCCGCCACCTGTACACCGAAGCAGCTAGCTGAGGGTTATCAAACACCAGGGGTGTAATCAGTTTAGCCAGTTGTTGCTGCTAGGATCGAGGTTGGTCCACCTATGAGTGACGAGGAGCATAAAGGTTGGAGCATTTTAAAATGCTTGATCTGTAAGGCCCCGTACAAATTTCAACCAAAAACTCGGGGTTTTGTGGTGCCAAGATAGATTCCTGCGTTATTATAGTAGAAAAAGCGAGTCGCGGTTCAAAATTTATGGATTGAACAGTACCCTACGGACGTAGAGGAAACTGTTTCACAGAAGAATGCATTTCTGCGGCCCATTATACGGCCGCATAATCACTCTGCGGACCGCATAATGGCCACAGAGTGAAGCAGAAAGTTTGGCTAATTTGAGGTGAGTTTTGCGGTCGATTATGCGACCGCATAATCACTATGTGGACCGTATATTGGTCACATAATTCCTCTTGGGTTTCTGCGGGGGGAGTTCTGCACTTCTTTATGCGACCACAGAACAAGTATGTGGACCGCATACTGGTCGCATATCTTGGCCGAATATTTAGGCCTTTGAGGGCCATTTCTGCGGTCACTTTGCGGACCACATAACCATTATGCGGTCACATATGCGACCACATACCTGTGTCGGGGCACCCTTTTGCGTAATTTAAAACCCGACCCCCATTTCGTTAAAACACCCCTTTACTCTATTTTGAGCTTATATTCTGATATTTCTAGAGTGAGAGAGAGAGAGGGTTAAAGAGGGAGGGCCTAAGTCTTCATCAAATTGATATTCAATCATCACTTAAAGCTTTGGAAATATTGAAGTAGATCACCAAATTCTTCATCCAAAAAGGTAAGACTTCATCACCCCAGCACTTAATTTCAATTATAGCTATAATGGGGTACTAATGTGATACTTCATGGGTATGAGGGTGGTTTATCTTGCATGCATGTGTGATAAAGAGTGTGGGGAAAAAGTGAGCTAGAACCATGAACGTTTTCCTAATTCCGGGTTCAATTTGTATATTGCTAAAATAGATTGAGGTTGCTAAGGGTTCCGGATAATTGTAGAGTCTAAAGAAGCGCAATTGAGGTATGTATGGCTAACTCTCTTCTTCTTAGAATTGTACTCCTGGTGTCTGAATAATTTGTGTAAGTTCCAATTTGATCATACTAGAATTGTTTGCCTTAGTGTGTTGGATTGAAAGATTCATGTTTCATAATTGTTTTAGATGTTTACCATGTCATCACGCTACTTGAGAATGTTATAATGATTTTCCAAGTTCCTTCCCTTATAGGTGCAATGCCTTATGTGATGGTACTTATCGACATGAATGATGATGTTATTTGAACGGATAAAAAGGGAAAAGACTTGTATTGTAAAGTGTTCCCAAGTGCCAAGAACTACTTAATAAATGAGGCTGTTTGTGCCATGTAACGAAAGATGGGAAAGAAATGTGAATTGAGTGAACAATGGAAATTGGTTATGTCTCAAGTGAGATGGCTTAGCCGATCGGGTCGAGATCGGACGCCATGCTGTACACATGGTGGCATTTGTGTTGGAATATTTGATTTACATTGTGGATATGGATATGTCTCATCTGAGATAGCTTAGCCTGTCGGGATGAGACCGGACTCCGTATAAATATACGGTGGCATTGTGAGTTGTGGTATTTGGCTCTAAAGATTATTAACCTAAAAAGATGGAAAGATTGAATTGGAAACTATGTGATCCTTACTTGGAGTTTCTGTGTATTTCTGTGAAGCACTTATTTATTATTATGATTGACTTCTTCTTATTTCACTGTTCATTCTATTAAGATTGGTGTTTTCCTTACATACTAGTACTATTCGACAGTACTAATGTCCCTTTTGTCGGGGGCGCTACATCTTTGAATGGATGTAGGTGGTTCCATCGTAGATAGCACTGATCACAAATAGTGGTGCTCTCCCTCACACTCATCACAACAGTCTTGATGAGCCCCTATTTCCTCCTGGGGTCATGTAGTCCTTTTGTAGAAGTTTTCACATTTTGAGGTATAGCCGGGGCGTTGTTGCCGACATTGTCATGTTGGTCTTTTGTATTATTAAAGGCTCCGTAGATATTTATGTGGGTCATGAACGGGTATCGGAGTGGTCACTGGACTAAGTTGTATTTTGAAAACTTAACTATGGCATTATGTATTTAATGAAAAATGGACGAGCAACGTTTATGCATGTATATCTGATCTCTCACCTATTTAGTAGATGGTAACGCGTCCTCTTTTTGGATCATGAATGAGTCGGGTAGGGAAGGTCTAATAGGCTTGCTCGACCGGGTTCACTCGGTTAAGTGCCGGTCGCGCTCCCCGAGGTTGGGGCGGGACATGATCCTCCCGAGTTAGTGTAGGAGATTTAGAGGATACTCAGGGTTTTCTAGATCGGTATCATCAGATTGTTCGCATAACGGGTATTGTTGACATAAGTGATGTTGCCTTTATATTTTTTAGCTGACGGGGGTAGCCTATAGATGGTGGTAGACTTATGAGTCAAGCAAGCCAGCTGACACAATACCACTTTCATGGCATGAGTTCTCAGTTCTCTTGAAGTTTATTCCATAGACTTGTAGAGAGGAATTGCGTAGGGAGTTGGAGCAACTACGCTAGGAGTGTATGACTGTGAACCAATACGAGATGAGATTTGCAGATTTGGCATGTCATGTAGTATGGTTGGTACCTACAGAGAAGGAGAAGATCAGGAGGTTCATTGATGGCCTCAACTATTAGCATTAGATGTTCATGCTTTGGCTAATCGATTCATGAGGTTAGATATTTTGGAGTCCAGCA
This sequence comes from Nicotiana otophora, assembly GCA_000715115.1. Lineage (NCBI taxonomy): Eukaryota > Viridiplantae > Streptophyta > Magnoliopsida > Solanales > Solanaceae > Nicotiana > Nicotiana otophora. The sequence continues at coordinate 73,834 of AWOL01S0062874.1, forward strand.
GAGTTCTCGTATATGTTATATCATTGTCGTCATAGTTTGAGCGCATCAAGGCACGTCAGTATGATGATCCCCACTTGCTTGTCCCGAGGTACGCGGATACATCACTGTGATACCAAGGAGGTTACTATTGGTGATGATGGGGTGTTGATGACATATGGTCAGATCTATTTTTCAAATGTGGATGGGTTGCGAGAGTTAATTCTTGAGAAGGCCCATAGTTTGCTGTATTCCATTTTCGGGTGCCGCGAAGATGTACCATGATTTGAGGCAACACTATTGGTGGCAGAGGATGAAGAAGGATATGAGCATCAGAGACTCGGTGGTTTGAATTTCTCGGTGTTTGAATTGTTAACAGGTAAAGTATGAGCATCAGAGACTCGGTGGTTTGCTTCAGAGGCTTGATATTCTGGAGTGAAAGTGAGAGCGTATCACTATGGACTTTGTAGTTGGCTTCCACGAACCTTGAGGAGATTCGATGTAGTGTGGGTCATTGTGGACAAACTGACCAAGTCTGCACACTTCAGTCCAGTCATGACTACATACTCTTCGAAGAAGTTGGCTCAGATTTACATTCGGGAGATTGTTTGCCTTTACGGTGTGACCGTGTCTATTATCTTGGATCAAGGCACATTGTTTTACATCATATATTTAGAGAGCAATGCAGCGTGGGTTGGGCACACAGGTCGAGTTGAGTCCGATATTTCATCTCCAAACGGACGACCAAATCCTAAGGGGTAATTCCCCCATACAAAGTTAGGCAAGATACTTTCCTCAAATAGCCTCAATCAATACTCTAAAAATGATTTTCCTTGAAAATTCACCTCCGCACTGCTCAAACATAGCCAAAAATAACATAATAATATCAAACAATGCAAGGAAAATCAATTTTGATTAATAAAGTTGAGCTCTTTACACAATTCCCAAAAAGTTAATAAATGACAACCTCGGGTCCGCCTAGTCAAAACTCGAGTGAAAGGGTAGATCTCGACTTCCCATAACCCCTTGAGTCCAAATACGTGTTTGGTTTTCAAAGTCTAGTCCAAATCGACTCTCAGATCTTAAAATTTTATTTTCTAAAATATAGTATAAATCCGAAAAATTCCCTTCGAATCTCATGATTTAGATGTAAAAATTCATAAATAATCATGTTATAATTTCAAAATTGACTCAAAATCATTTATCCAATAGCTTTGTGAGAAAATCTCCTACGAATATCACCTCTCACCAAGTCTAGGGCTCAAAATGTGATTAAATAAGACTAAGTTTCGAAATCCCAAATATATGCAGAGCTGCAAAAGTTGCATTTGCGACCTTGGAATTGCAAATGCGACCCTTGGCTCACAAAAGCGAACACTTCCAGACAAATAGGACGTCACAAATGCGATTCAAACATCGCAAATGTGAAGCTTGTCCCCACGGCAAAAGCGACATATCCCAGCCCAGACCCATTACGCATTTGCGAGGCTGGCTTCGCTAGTGTGAAGCCTACCATCCCCCTACCCCCCGTGCAAATGCAGCAGCTCGTTCGTAAATGCAATATTTGCAAATGTGAACTGGTGTTCGCATTTGTGATAACTGAATCACCAGCACACCAACAGCTATGAACCAAGTCCAAAATATTCCGAAACACGTCCGAAACTCACCCGAACCCCCCAGGTACCATATAAAAATATCCACACGAGTCTAGAAATATCAAACAAACTCGCTCGCAAGCTCAAAATATCAAGGTAATATCCGGAACCACGAATCGAACACCAAAATGCATAGAATTCCAAATTAAACTCAAGAACTTCTAAAATCACAAGCATCCGATTCCTACCAAACTAACTTGGAATGACACCAAAGTTTGCACACAAGTTCCAAATGGTAAAACATACCTATTCCAAGTCCTGTAATCAGAATTCGATCCCGATAGACATAAAGTCAATCCATGTCAAACGTAGAAACTTTCTAAACCTTCAAATTGCCAACTTCTGACAAAAAGAGACAATTCAATCGAGGAACATCTGAATCCAATTTCGAGCATACATCTAGGTCCAAAATCACCATACGAACATATTGGGACCATCAAACACCGTTTTAGTATCAGTTTTCACAAAAGTCAAACTTTGTTAATATTTCCATCCTAAGATTCCAAACTAAGAACCAATTATTCTAAATCGATCCAAAACCTACCAAATTAATTATTCACACAATTCACATATCCATAAATACACATATAGGGAGCTTTAAATGGTAAAACGAGGCTCAAATACAAAAAATGACTGGTTGGATCATTACGTGGTTTGAGGTCTTGAGCAACTTCATATGATGCATTATGACTTGAGTGTATGGCCGTCTTTGGGTTTTCAGCGGTTCGGGATTAATTCGGAAGAATGATTCTCAATTTGAAAGCTTTAAGTTGGAAGAGTTGACCAAGTTTGACATTTGTGTATTTGACCTATGATCAGAGTTTTGATAGTTTCGTTAGGTTCGGATGGTGATTTTGGTATTGGGCGTATACCCGTATTTTCATATGGATATTTCTAGATGGTTTTGGCTCTAATTGGTGAAAGTTGGCAATTTGAAGGTTTGGAAAGGTCATAGGTTTGATCGAGAATTGACTTCGATATTATCGGGTTCAGATTGTTGTTATGGGAGTTGGAATATGTTTGTTAAATCATTAGGAACTTGTTTGAAAAATGTGAGGTGATTTCGAGTTGTTTAGACGTGTTTGGCGTAAGTTTGGAATTTGGGGATTTGAATTAGTTCGCCAAGCTTGAATTGTGGTGTGATTAGTCATTTTGATGTAATTATATGTGATTTGAGGCGCCTAATAGGTCCGTGTTATGTTTTGGAACTCTTTGGCATGTTCAGACAGGGTTCCGAGGGGCTCGGGCATGGTTCGGGGAGGTTTTAGACAATTTCTCCCTTGACTTTGATTGTTGGTTTTCTACTAGTTTCTGATGCCTCAGGTGTTCTTCACAATAGCAATGTTATCGTCGCGATCGCGTAGTGTATGATGGGAGCCGGGGTAGTGTAAATCGTGTTTGTGACAAGGTATCATATTTGTGAAGGGTCAGATCTTGTAGGCGTTCGCGTTCACGTATATGTTGCGCGTTCGCGTAGTGCTGAGTGGAGCATTGGAAGTTTTGTCTCAGTGTTCGCGTTGAGGGTCTGCGTTCGTGATGCTGAGGCTGATTGCCTTCCCGCGATCGCGATTGGTCTGGCACGATCGCGATGTTGGTTGTGAGGGAGGCAGTGATTTTTTTCTTCTCGATCACGAAGTGGGTCCCGCAATCACGATGCATATTCCTGGAACAGATCTATAAGTTATTATATTCGAGAGGTTTACTCATTTTATCATATTTTGAGATTGGGAGCTCAGATTTGGGCGATATTTGAGGTAATTTGCTCCACTTGGATTGGGATAAATGTTCTTGACTCAGTTTTCATTATTATTCATGCTTTTATCTTCAATTTTGGTATTTGATTTATGAATCTAAAAGAGAAATTGGAGGTTTTGGTTAAACTTTTATAAAGTGAATAATTGAGGTTTGAACATCGATTCAGAGTTGGATTTGGATGAAACTTGTACGTTGGACTCGTATTCAAATGGGTTGTCGAAATTTGTAAGTTTTGTTGGGTTTGAGGGTGCAGGCTCGGGTTGACGTTTTGGTTGACTTTGAGTATTTGATTAAACATTCGACCTTTATCGTTTGTGTTTTATTTCTATGGCATTAGTTTTTACTTTTGAGTTGCTTTTTGCTAGATTCGAGCCGTTCAGAGGTTGATTCGTGCGGGAAGGCATTTCTAGAGTATTCTTTTGGCTTGCTTAAGGTAAGTACCTTACCTAAACTTGGTTGAGGTACTAGCTGCCTGATTTATTAGTGATATCTACATGCTATGGGTGGCGCACATGTGAGGGGTTGAGTCCATGTGCGCGCACTGGGGTATTATCCATGCTCGGGGTAGTGATTAGGCTATGATATGCCTTAAATTGACTTCTAAGCTTCATGATGTTATGTTTCTTACATTTGTACCTCTTTTGTGAGCTATCTGAACCATGTTTGGGGTTACATAGAGACTAATCTCCTGATTGAACCTGGTAATTACTACTTTCTTGATGTAATTAGCTGATTTGAGATATGGTAGCATATTTTGCACATTGTACACTTTAGCATTTCACTTATACCACTCCGTGAGTATGAAATTTGATATCCATTGTTCATATGCATGTAATCGCGTATATCTGCTTTCTTTGTTATATGGGTTGGACTGGTAGCACATGAGTTTTCCATGCGGTTGTGATTATTAGCACGTGAGTTATTCGTGCAGTTGTCATTATTAACACATGATTTGTCCGTGCTGTTGTAATTATTGATGTCATGCCCCAACCTCGGGGAGCACGCCCGGCGCTCAATAGAGTTATCCTGGTCAAGAAAGCCTACACAATGCCGTCTACCCAACTCACCCATGAATAAAGAGAAGAATACATTTCATTAATTAGACGGTAAGAGGTCATGTGTATAACACCAATTCATTTCCATCAGTTATATCATTAACAAGTATCCAAAATAGTACACTATACAATCATAGTTAAAGTGGAATAGATGATACGATTACAACATTTTTAGCTTAATCTTTCCAAAACAAGATACAACCCACACTATGTCTACAGAGCCTCTACTAGATACAAAAGAGTACAATGATAGTGCCGGCAACAAGGCTCCAGCTATACCTCAAAGTATAATACACACGAAACACAAGATGCACTACCCCGAAATAAAGTCGGGCTCACCAAGTCAGCTGAGAAAAGAGTGTACCGATATCACTGGTCAATACCTCCTGCTGTGGAACCACCTATATCCATTAAAGATGCAGCGTCCCCGACAAAAGGGAAGTTAGTACATGTCTAATAGTACTAGTATGAAAACCAAAATACATATTCAAGGAGTTAGAAATACAACATGAATATGATGAATCATGGTAACAATAAAAGGGCTTAGATAGCCATTAGAGACAAAGCAAATTTATTAAGAGCTTCCAATGACATTTATAAATTTTAAATCAGGGATCCTCTGTAACCACCTTCACATAAAGCGGACCTTCCGCCTCACCCCAATGTATGTGGGTGGAGGTGCAATCATAATACCATAATCTCTACACAAAGCGGCCTTACTGCCTCACCCCAATGTAGGCGGGTGGAGGTGTAATCAAAATACCACAACTCTACATAAAGCAGCCCTGCTGCCTCACCCCAATGTATGCGGGTGAAGGTGTTATCACAATACCACAACTCTACACAAAGAGGCCCTGCCGCCTCACCCTAATGTGTGCTGGTGGAGGTGTAATCCCAATCACAACCTCTATACAAAGCGGCCCCGCTGCTTCACCCTAATATATGCGGGTGGAGGTATATTCACAATGCCACACTTCGGATTCCCAAAACGATAATAGTTTGTACAAAAGAGTTCTTTCCCAATTAACCGTTTGGCACCTTTAGCCTTAGCAAGTGTAAGCTCATAATGTTTTATCATATGAGAAAACAAGTATTTGATCACATTGATTTCATACAAGGTTTTCTTCCCCAAAAGGGGTATAACATAATTAAGTCGCAATAGAAAATCCTTAACACATGAGGGTTCGGACACGTTATGCAATTTGAGAATCAATTTACTAGCTTGAACACCCCACCTCAACAGTGTTTCAAGTTCGACTACACATGATGAAGTTTTGCAAGGATTCAGGAATTCCGATACTAGAGGAAGAATTTAGTCTTCATGCCTTAAAAGAGCTTTCCTTGGTGTAACAATAACGTCCTGACACTTCTAATGATGTTAATCTATAGAAAAGGGGAGAATTACAAGCATGATTAGAGGAATTCATATGGCAAGAGCTGCTACAGTGATGGCCCAACCTTCCCTCAACTAATTCAAGAACAAAATCACCCAAGATGGTTCAACACATTCCCCACAGTCTCTATTAGCTCATGCATGTGATAACTCTACCCTTATCACCCATAATCAACCCAAACCCGAATTAGAGAATTGGGGGAAGAAATTCTTACCTTTTTGAAGCCCTAGCAAGTTCCTTTTGATGAAATTCCAAGGTTTGATCAAAGTAGAGTAGTGAAATCCTTAGTCCTCCCTTTCCTCTCTCTAGAATAACTCTTTCATCTCTCTAAAATGTGAGGTAGTTCCCCAAAAATGAACCCTCAGCCTAGATAAATGAAATGGGGGTCTGGTTATAAAAGTAGAAAAATGAAGCCCCGATGTAGATCTGTGGTTGCATATGCGACCGCATAAAGCTTACGCGGTCCGCAAAATGGACCGCATAGTAGCCCTCCGGAACTGGGCATTTCTGCTTCACTCTGCGACAGGTCTGCGGTCCATAGACCAATTCTGCGGTCGCATAATGTGCCGCAGAACTCCCCCTCTGGAAAGTTTTGTGTTGGATGTACGATGGAGTGTGCGGCCTGCGAAATAATTATGCGGCCGCATAATGGACCGCATAATGGTCCTAAAATTACATCAAGTTTCTGCTTTATTCCACGACAGATCTGTGGTCCGCAGATGAGTTCTGCGATCGCAGAATGGACCACAGAAATGCCCTGCACTGCCAAACATTCTCTATAATCATCAACACATAAGTCTACCTCGGCACCACGAATCTCCGAGTTTAAGGTACAATTTTACGGGGCCTTACAATTGGCACGTGAGTTGTACATGCAGTTGTGATTATTGGCACCTGAGTTGTCCGTGCGTGTCATGACCCAACTCCCACTGGAGCCATGACGACGCCTAACACTACTTTCCAGGCAAGCCAACAGTCACATAATAACTTGACATTTGAATAAACATAGTTAACTAAACGTAACAGCGGAAATATCACAATTTTCTGATAAAAACATTAATAATACTGCTACAACCATCCCAAAATCTGGTGTCAACGAGTACATGAGCACTATTGAGTATCAAAACATAAACTAAATCCTTAGTACAACTGCATGAGTAATAGAACAGTACTGAAGAAAATAAAGAAAAAGAGAGTCAAGGTCTGTGGACATCATAGGAGCTACCTTGATGTCTCTAAGCACTAGTACCGGCATAGATCTAGCAATCATCACGTCCAGATGCACCTGAATCTGCACACGAAGTGCAGAGCATAGTATGAGTACAACCGACCCCATGTACTCAATACGTAACAGAACTAACCTTGGGCTGAATGTAGTGACGAGCTTAGAAGAGGAAAATCAAAATCCAATATAATGACAACACAGATATAATGATGACAATAACAATAAATACTCAAAGGAATTACATAATCGGCTCGTTCATGTTATAGAAATTTAGACATGCGTTCAAGCTAAACCATTAAAGCCCAACACTAATAGGAACATGTCAATTATAACTAGCATGGTATATCTCTGTGCCTATATGTCAAATATGCATGTCAATGAATGATTTCATGGTTATATCCCCAAGTACTCTCTCACTCTTAGAATACTCAAAAATGTCTGTCTCTAATGCCCACTCATCACACACACACACAAAAAATCACTCATCATTGTACGGGTGCCTGACATCAATGCCCCTCACCAAAGCACCTATATATATAACTGTGCCTGCGCTCACTTCTGGTATGTCAGACTCCGGAGGGGCGGATCCTGCCCAAGCCCGATCCACAACAACAACAACAACAACAACAACAACAATAATAATAATAATAATAATAATAATAATAATAATAATAATAAAGCCAATATGGCCTACAACGATGTGCATCCCGATCCACAGTAACTATCACGCCCCAAAATCGAGGAGCGCGATCGATGCTCAATCGAGTGAACCCGACCGAGCAAGCCTGTTAGATTCCTTCTACCCAAACTCATTCATGNCAATAAGGCCCCGGCTATACCTTAAACATAATACATGGAGTACAAAAGATTCATGACCCCGGAATGAAGTGGGGCTCACCAAGTCTGTCGGGAAGAAGGTGCACTGCTATCACTGACCAATATCTCCTGCTGTGGAACCACCTGCATCCATTGAAAGATGCAGCGCCCCTGACAAAAGGGACGTTAGTGCTGTCGAATAGCACTATTATGTATAACTAAACACCCTCTCAATAGAATGACAAATAATACAAATAAGATTATCATAATATCAATGAAAGCCTTAATTAACATCAAACCTCAATTTAGGATCAAGACAATGTTCAAATTAATTTCTATATCTCACGTTGGGAGATTATTCGTATCAATATACCATTGTCCACAATACCAGTATCATTATTCATCATACCAATACCACTATTCACAATACCATCATTCACAAGACCAGTACCACCGCACTCTTAGCACGAAGTCCGATCACGACCCGATCGGCTAGGCTATCTCAGTAGAGACATCAACCACAATTGCTCTCAATATCAATACCACCGTCTTTAACATGGAGCCCGATCACGACCCGATCGGCTAGGCTATCCATTAGGGACATCGACCACAATCACAATTTCAATTATAATTTCTAGCACAATCACCACCATGTGTGCGGCATGGTGTCCGATCACGACCCGACAGGCTAGGCTGTCTTATTTGAGACATCAACCTTTTTATATCAATCATTGCATTTCATACTACTTTCACATCTTTTCATTTCATTGGCACTAGTGGCCATAATTATAAGATCATTCTTGTCACGTTGGCCATATTTAGTATTTCATGCTCACCTTATCAATCTCAAATATCATTATCATCATCAACAACAATTACAATTCAAATCAAGGTGTGTAGTACACATATGAGCAATTTAGCCTTCATTTAAACTTGACTTAAAGTCGAAACATTAGTAATGCATAGCCCATATTTTAACACATCCTCAATTGGTAACATAATATGAATAAAGCATTTGGTATGCTTGTTGAACATATTTCTTTCAACCCAATCTTACTCGGATTAGCCAGTTTCATAATGAATCACTCGGGACTTACATAATTTACATGAATATCATGGGATTCAATTCTAAGAGAAGAGTTTAACCAACATACCTCACTTGAGCTTCCTTATACTCTAAAACATTCCGGAATTCTTAGCAACTTCAATCTATTTTAAAAATATAACAAATTGAATCAAAATTAGGAAGATGATCATGGTTCTAGCTCACTTGAGCATTTTATCAAACACTAGGTGTGCATAAGGTTTCAATGTCCTTTTTATAAAGGACTTCATCATCCCACAACCCAATCTTTATCATTTTTAGCTCAACAATCTTCCTACACCCTTTGATAACACATGCATGTAAAATAAACAACTCTCATGCCCAGAAATTTATCTTGCTAGTTACCCATTTTCAAAAAATTTCAAAATTAGGGTTTAGGGTGTAGAATCTTACCTCTAGGATGAAAACCTAGTAAGCTTCCCTTCTTAATCTTCCAAACCTTGAGCAAGAATTGAAGAAAAAATTATTGAAGAACACCTTCTCACTCTAGGGCACTCTCTCTCACTCTAAAATATCAGATTATGTCTCAAAAATGGCCCAAAGAGTGTATTTAATGAAATAGGGTCGGGTTTTAAAAATCCAAAAATGGAGCTCCGGAACAAGGTATGCGATCGCATAACCGATATGCGGACCGCATATCGGTCGCATATTTGGTTACAAAATAGTCAAAAGAACTGCCTGTGTATGCGGTCAATATGTGGTCCGCATAACTATTATGTGGTCGCATAATGCACCGCATAACAGTTATGCGGTTGCATAGTCGACCGCATAGTTACTTCCAACTCACCTAATTAATTACCTCACTCTGCGGCCATTATGCGGCCCGCAGAGTGGTTCTGCGGTTGCATAGGGGACCACAGAAATGCACTTTTCGGCCAAAATATTTTCTTTACTTTTCGGTGCATTGTTCAACCCAATGAAACATTATTTTCTTTGCGTAAGCCTAGTCCGGCACCATGAAATATTATTTTCTTTGCAAACTTTACCGGGCTTTACACTTAAGTACTTTGAAATATTTCGGGGTGTTACAGTAACACTCTCAACATGGCTCTAAGGCCCACCTCAGTCGTCAATCTCTCAAGTCTCAAGGGCTCACAAATCTCATACAATCCTCAAACACATAAGCCTAGTCGGGTACCATAAAATATTATTTTCTTTGCAAACTTTACCGGGCTTTACACTTAAGTACTTTGAAATATTTCGGGGTGTTACAGTAACACTCTCAACATGGCTCTAAGGCCCACCTCAGTCGTCAATCTCTCAAGTCTCAAGGGCTCACAAATCTCATACAATCCTCAAACACATAAGCCTAGTCGGGTACCATAAAATATTATTTTCTTTACAAACTTTACCGGGCTTTAGACTTAAGTACTTCGAAATTTTTCGGGGTGTTACAATAACACTCTCAACAAGGCTCTAAGGCCCACCTAAGTCGTCAATCTCTCAAGTCTCAAGGGCTCACAAATCTCATAACACTCAGCCCATTGATGATAATAGGTGATGTAACAATGAATGAGGAACCAAGACTAAGATATGATATGCAAATGAAGAACCATGACTGAGTGTATAATTACAGTTGAAGCAGACAACTCAAAACAATAGAAATAACCCTATTAGGTATCAACCGAATATGCACATAGCCTAAATTCTAACATGAATCACAACTCAATTACTCTAACAAGTAGGAATTATACAGATAAAAGAAGACTTGATAGAAACACAGTACAAAAGTAAACCCGGATCATGATTACCATGCTGCACGCCCACACGACCGTCACCTAACATGTGCGTCATCCCAATATAACACAAATAAAATATTTTCTAGGGATAATTACCCTCAATTCCAAGTTTAGAAATGTTACTTACCTCTAAGCACGCAACTCAATACTCAACAAGACCTTGCCTCGCGAATCGACCTCCGAACGACTCAAATCTATTCACAAACAACTTAATACCATCAATAACAGCCGTAGGAACAATCTCGAATGATAAAGATAAAGTCTTTAATCAAAATCGGAAAGTCAACAAAAAAATTCAACCCTGGGCTCGCACCTCGAAACCCGACAAAATTCACAAATCCCAAACACCCATTCAATTTTAAGTCCAACCATACCAAAATCATCCAATTCCAACCACAAATCGATCCTCAAACCCTCAAATCTCACTCTCCAATAACATAGTCCAAAAATCCCCAAATTCCATCTTAGATTCATGATAATTAGGTGTAATATGGGTTGGGACCAACCTTCTATCCAGGTGAACAATGTTCCACTGATTAGGCGGGGACTGGATTCGAACCTGCAATCTTCAGGTCATGAGCCTGATGAGTTGACCAATTCCTCTGCCCCTCTTCTTCCCCTTTTCTTTTAAACTACAAAAAGTAAGGTTCGACTTGCATGTGTTAAGCATATAGTCTGAGTGGCATGATTGGAGCTTCTTAGCGCTTAGGCCACTAACTAAAAGTAAGCTTTTCACTCTTTTTCTCTTACATAACTAAGATGGAGAAGATAATAAGCAAGGCTTTCTACGCAACCATTTCTTCTTCTCTTATGATTTATCAAGTTACAGGGGGGAGACCAAAAAAAGGAGAGTAGATAGATCCGAGAAAGAGACTTTCATTTCCAGTCTCTTATTTATTTATTTTATTGAATTTTTGATTTTCTAAAAGGAAAATCTAAAAGGAAAAATAGTAGATTATCTCTTTTTCTAACAGATAAAAGAATCTAAAAATAAATATTCGATCGATGGGTATTAAATATCTAACAACAAAAGTAATGAATCTTCACTTACCTCCTCAATTATGGTGAAAAGCGGTCCAAAAAATGCCCTTAGCCTAACTCCACAACTCCAAATATGAGAAAAATACTAAACCCTTCGAGATATGTAGTCTGCTAGTGAAATCGCACCTGCATACACTTAACCGCATATCCGGTCCCGCTTCTGCGGAAAGGTGGCCGCATATGCGGTCATAGCCCTCCTAGCTAACATCCGCTTCTGCGCTTTTGCGCATGCGCACCTGCGCAACGTCCGCATCTGCGAAAACCAAAGACCACACTCCACATCGATTCTGCGCTCCACAGCGTTTGCACGTGCACATTTCCCCAACCCTATCACATTCCGCACCTGCAATGGCCTTACCGCTTCTGCGATCCCGCACCTGCGACCAAATCGTCGCAGGTGTGGTTGCACCAGAACATGAAATTCTTCAGCATTACTACTAAGTCAAAAAATGGTCCGCACATCATCTGAATCACACTAGAGGCCCCCGGAACCCCATCCAAACATACCAACAAGTCCTAATACACGATACGAACTTCTCGAAGCCTCAAATCACATCAAACAACATCAACATCATGAATCACATCCCAATTTAATCCTAATGAAACTAATGAGCTTCTAACTTCTAGAACCAGTGCTGAACCATATAAAATCATCTCTGAATAAATTTTGCACTCTAGTCCCAAATGACACTACGGACTTATTCTAACTACAGGAATCAAAATTAGAACCCGGTATCAACATAGTCAACTCTCGGTCAAACCTCTCAACCTTCTAAACCTTTAACTTTCCCACGTTTTCCAAAAAGCCTCAAACCAACCTACGGACCTCCAAATTAACATCTGGACATACACCTGAGTCCAAAGTCACCATATGAAGCTATCGGAACCATCAAAACTCTATTTCGGATTCGTCTACACAAAAGTCAAACTCTGGTCAACTCTTTCAACTTAAGCTTCCAACCTTGGGACTAAGTGTCCCTATTCACTCCGAAACCTTCCCGAAACCAATCCAACCACCATGAAAATTCACATATCCAAAAATGAACATAGAAGAAGAGACAAATGGGGAGCATGGCTACAATACACAAAATGAGCAGCTGACTCATTACATTCACCCCCTCTTCAACAAATGTTCGTCGTCGAAAGGGTCTAGAATAATACCTGGAGTATCAAATAGGTGTGGATAACTACTCCGCACCTCTCGCTCGGTCTCCCAAGTATCCTCTCGACAGGCTGGCCTCTCCAGTGAACCTTCACCGAAGCTATATTCTTTGCTCTCAACTTTCGAACTTGCTGATCCAAAATAGCCATCGGCTCCACATCATAAGTCAAGTCCCCATCTAACTGTACCGTGCTGAAGTCGAAAATATGTGATGGATCACCATAACACTTCCGGAGCATAGATACATGAAGCACTGGGGGAACACTCGATAGACTAGGTGGCAATGCAAGATTGTAGGACACCTCTCTAACTCTCTCAAGCACCTCAAAGGGACCAATATATCGAGGGCTTAACTTGCCCTTCTTCCCGAACCTCATCACACCCTTCATGGGCGAACCTCTGAGCAAAACCTTCTCACCCACCATATATGCAACATCACAAACCTTCCTATCAGCATAACTCTTCTGTCTGGACTGTATCATACAAAGTCATTACTGAATCACCTTGACCTTCTCTATAGCATCACAAGCCAAATCAGTGCCCAACAACATAGCCTCCCCAGGCTCAAACCAACCCACCATAGAATGACATCTCCTCCCATACAAGGCCTCATAAGGAGCCATCTAGATACTTGACTGAAAGTTGTTATTGTAGGCTAACACTGCTAACGTAAGGAACTGATCCCATGAACCTCCAAAATCCATAACACAGGCACGTAATATATCCTCCAAGATTTGAATGGTGTGATCGAATTTCCCTTCCATCTAAGGATGGAATGCTGTACTCAAGTTAACTCGTGTGCCCAACTCTCGCTGTACTGCTCTCCAAATATGCGATGTGAACCGTGTGCCTCAGTCAGAAATGATGGAAATAGGCATGCTATACAAGCGGATAATCTCCCAGATGTAAATTTGAGCCAACCACTCTGCAGAATAGGAAGTCACCACCGGAATGGAGTGTGCAGACTAAGTCAACTGGTCCAAAATAACCCAAACTGCATCATTGTTCTTCAAAGTCCGTGGGAGCCCGACAACAAAATCCAGGGTAATATGCTCCCACTTCCACTCCGCTATGTCCAACCTCTAAATCAGCTTTTCTGTACTGTTCTATTATTCAGACAGTTATACCAATGTGAGTTTTATGTTGAGATGTTGTAGTGCTCATGTACTCGATAACAAAGTTTGTCACGCCCCAAACCTCAAGGGACGTGGCCGGCACCCGGTACCATACTCGGCCCGAGCGTACCACTCTGTAACTGTGAACTCTAGAGGAATAACCCTCAACCTACGCCGATGAGACCATATTCTGAATCATCTGAAAATATCAACTGTCTCATCTAAGGGGTAAAC